>JAIPRL010000399.1:129946-146118 GCA_025469235.1 Pemphigus obesinymphae
ATAAATAAATTATTTATTCTTATTTATAACTTTGGTAAAAAAAAAAAATCAAGGCTGCAAGAATTTTGCAAGACCAAGACCAAGACCAAGACTGACTTCTACTGAGTCAACAAGACCAAGACCAAGATTGAGTTGACATGACCAAGACCAAGACCAAGACTGAGTAGACAAGACCAAGACCAAGACCAAGACTGCCATGGTCTTCGTCTTGATCTTGCTTTGTGCATCACTACATAAAATGTATATTTTTTTAACAGGACGTTTATAATATTTACATTTATATTTTAAAAACGGGCCGGCGAAATGTTAGAATTGGCCCGACTAAAAGTTCGCACACCCGGAAAAAAAAAAAAACAAACAAACTGAAATGACGCCCCTGAATAATAAATATAGTGTTATTGTGCAATATATAAGGACATATAAGGACACAAACGCTTATACGTGCCTTTCGGTAAAATATTTACTGTTGGACGATTCGCTGGTCGTGATGATGCTGCTGCCGACACAGGCGTCCTGCAGGACCTCTTGCGGCGGTTTCACCCGCCTGCTGCGGACGAACAATTTCCTGATGAGCATTCCGTGAGCTACCGCGGCGGTAAGATGGTAGATCACGGAGGCTGGATTTATATACGTGGGTGTCGGGGTTAAGGGCCTGCAGCAGGTGTCCCACAAGGGCGGCCGACCTCCTCTCTCTCGCGGATTTTTCGCGACGGGACAAGCAAAAAAAAAAAAAAAAACGGAACGCGCGGTGTGCGTGAGCGCAGTTATCGTCGTCGTCGGCGGCGGTCGTTAACTGCTGTAAGCGTTTGGCGCGCGCGGGTAAACGCTGCTCTCTCAAACGCCACGACGTTAATTGTTGTACAACAAAACCGGTACGGGGCAATTATGGGCGTAAAAAAAACCGCTGAAACTACGTCACATTGTACACTTTACATGCATATGTGGTGTGCGCGCGCCCGCGTGTGTTAATATAAACGCGCTTGTGTGTACAATATATATATATATAAGTATATACCTATATTATATATATACACAAAAATGTACGAAACAATTCTCAAAGGCAAACAAATGACGACAATGGCGCACGTGATTGGAGCATCTATATATATATGTATATATAGATGCAATACCGGCAAGCGCAGGTATATTTTGTATATTATAGTAACCTATATTATGTTATGTAAAGGCATCTAAAATATACGAATATATATAATAATAATATATAGGTACGACTATGAGTGGCGTGGACCAGAATTATGCAAAAGTATATAAATTAAACTATAAGTTTTTATATTTTTCGTTGGATTTGTTGCTCTCGATGCTCATGCTCTTATTGGACGACCCAGTCGAGGACCAGAAAATAAAGTATAAAAAAGTATAAATTATTGTATACATTTATTAGGTTAAAACCTATGAACAAAAGGCAATGGAGGGGGGTGGTTAAACACCCAAACCCCCTATGGCTACGTCACTGCAGACGACTATATATACCCGTTCTTATCACGAACATACGAATTACACTGATTTATATACCTAGCTACTGCAGTATATAAGCAGGGCCGTCCCGAAGAAAGATTTTTTGGGAAGCGGTAAAAATAATACCTATATAATATACCTATTATACTTCTCTTCAAAACTTAAAAAAAGCAAAAAAAAAAAAGAAAAAAAAGCAATCAACTTTTTCCCATTTTTTCGACTAAAATCCTAATAGTTTTTAGTTTGCCGACTTAAAGCCGTGACGAACCTAGCAGATTGTGGGGGGGGGGAAATTTCCTCATAAAGTTGCTTCAGTCGGCTAAATCGTTACCGGGACTCCGGGCTTGGTCCAGTTCTGGAAATCGGTCGGCAAAATGAGTCCAGTTGAATTCCAGAAAGAAATTGATGACTTTTTTTTTCTTTTTTTACAGAAAAATGAAAAAAAATCAATATAGTCGGTGAAATTAAGTACACTGCCCCTCATACCCCCCGCTAAATTACTTCCCTATGCCCCTGCTTACAGGGTTGCGTGTTTTAAGTAGGGATGGGCCGATAATAATTTTTTTCGATATAACTCGATAGTAAACCGATATTCGATCCGACATTTTTAATTTAAAAATGCTTTTATTTTAATTTTTAACACATTCAAGTTGTATTGTGTTAATTTTGATAATAGACATGCTTATAGTCCCTGTAGAACCTTTCTTTCTGCAGTGTTAATAACGTTTATACTTTATACATACTTCGGTACATCGCTCGTATAATAACAAATAACATCTTTAAAGTTCCACTGTAGTTTTTACCGCAGAAATTTCGATAGTCAAAAAGTTTTTAAATTATTATTGATAGGTGTAATATGTTTTTCCAAAGAGTATTAATATATTTCTTCGAGAAATTAAATATCAGTTAATGGTTATAGATATTTATACTATAGGTACATTCGATATTCCATACCCGATTGTTTAAATATCGGGAAATATCTACTATCGGTTCGTGCCGATTCTCATCCCTAGTTTTAAGGAGGGAAGAGGGCAGAAGCTGCAGTAAGATTATAATAAAGGAATATGTGACGTGTACGCAGTAGATGGAAATAGAAAGGCCGAAAAAGAGGCGGTTGAATGCGTGATGATATATGTTAAGAAGATGCGGAAGATTGAGTTGAGGACTTGGGGTTTTTCGATACCTACCTGTTCGTATAAATTACTATTTAATTTAAAAATTATAAAAGGCTTCGTTATTCAAAAAACGATCTCATATTCACTTCTCTCTTTGAAAATTCTTATCTGAGGGTTTATTATTATTTGTTTATATGTACTATTTTATTATTAGGTTATATTCTACAGTGATAGGTACTAACTACTATCCCTAATAATAATAGCCAATAACTAAGTACCTATAGTTGTTATAATATTTGTTTTAATTTAGAAAAAAAAAATATTGTTCCAAAGTATTTTTGTATTTTATGAAATACTCAACACATAGACTAAAAAAGTATCGCGATAGAAGATACTCGATACATTCCAGAACTGTATAGCGAGACAAGATACAAGATATACAATATTGTATTTAAGATATTTGTATAGAAGATGCTGCCCAACTTTGTATATAATATATATATATGTATGTATGTATATAGGTTATTGTTATTTATAGATATATAAACATAATATAATATATGTATGTTAAATATTAGTAACGCGCTCAGAGATGTTTCCCCTTCCCACCACAAGTTGCGCGATTCGGGCACATGCAGGTTTGGCGAATGTCTTAACTGATAACTCCCTCCCTATTTTTTTTAAAACTAAAAACGCGCGCAGATATCGGACTCACCGATCCGCCTTGCTCGCGTTCATAGCTTTTTCACGCGCACTGAAATAATACAGTCGCATCATGTATAAGCTATACTTACTCGTATATAGCCGTGACACGTGGCAATTAAGCAAATATTATTGATTAGCGTATAATAAATTTGTCTTTTTTTTTTTTCAAACAGTTTTTTTAACGCTTAAATACACATACATAATAATATATTATAACATGTATAAATTTAAGTATGTATATACATGTATTATGTAGCCCGTAGGTATACTATAATATATACAGAGTACACCTAAATAATATTATAATGCGCAAACTATTCGAAATTACGAACGAAAATTTCGTTTAAATTATATGTAAAGGCTGCACATAAAATTAATAATATAATAATTTTCGTACCTAGCGATATGAACTGCCATTTTAAATTATTACTTCAAGAGACGATTTTTTTTTCAAAGTATAGACTTTTGTAGTTTTTATCATTAAGACTTGAGTGTCGAGTTAAGACACCCGCGGTCAAGGTCTAAATATTAGACTCGCAGTCCTACTACACATTTTAGTTCATTACCGTTCAATTGAGTACGGATAAAATTATTGGCATGTAAATATAAGACTTAGCGCTAAGAAATGTTTATGGTTGGGGGTGTCTCCAAAATACTGTCGGGAAATACATCTCTTTAAAATGTAAATAAGTTAAAAAAAAAAAAGGTCATTGACTTTTTTCTACTTTTGCCGACTACATTCCAGTGGTTGGGGGTGTGACCATAAATCCAGCCCTGATAGCACCCACTGCAGTATCCGTTCAGTTTAATTACCTATCTTCCGTCTACGTAAGTTCAGTATGTATATATATATATATATATATATATTGTCTTGACTAGCAAAATTGACGGGTCCGTCACTTTGGAAATGTAGCTGAGTTTAACTGTCTATACTAGACTGAACTGAACGGTTTTGGTGTGCTCGCTATTCAAAGTAAATCAAAATAATTTTACCGATCAAAATATTAATTTTTAAAACACGTATACCTATCAATATTTTATTGCTCTTAAGAAAACGTCATACCCTCGATTTTCAAAGGATTCAATATATATAGGCTATTTTAAGGGTAAGTATTTCATGAGAAATCGAAATTTAACAATAAATAATACTTAAATTATTTTACAGGTATGTAGGATATGGCCTATGCTGATTACATTATTGCATAATCATGATATTTGTTTAAAATATGATATAATATAATAAAAAAACTTGTTATTCGCTCTAAAAAAGGTGTTTCTTTTGAAAGAGGAACGTCTTAATTGTGCTACCTCACGAAGAGATTTTTTTAATTACCTACCTACTTAAATTTATAATATAATGCATCTCAATATTAATGTTTTAAAAAATAACTTTATTTTTATATATATATATATATATAATAATTTAAACTTGTATTTAAAAAAAGTTCATCGAGGAAGCATAGTAAAAGCCTTTCTTTTGATGTCAAAACTATGTTCCTGAAACAATTTTGTACGACGTTGTGCACAAAGCCGAACCTTGTTTTTTCACCATTGACAAAATTACACCTATGACGTTCTTTTATACTTTGTATTAAATTACTTATACTGTTATACCTATATTTTTTTATTTTGATGGTAAAAATTTATGAACACTCAGTAAATATATTTACAAAAATAATAATAAAAAATTTTTTGGCATTATAATTGGTATAATAATATTATTCACAAAGACTTAGGTATTGTATTAAAATAGTACCAATATTTAAACATTTTTTATTTAACACATGTTACATAACTCAATACTGTTAGTTCAATACACACGATAATAATAGATTATCTTGAAAAATATAGGAATTATTAAAATTATAAACTTTGCATCACATTTTTAATGGTCAAAAACAATATAATATTCAAAAGTCAAAACTCATTTTCTAGCAATATTTAGACGTTTATAATGAAATAATAAAAGAAAAGAAAATAGTAGCAAGCGAATGATAATTATTTTCTCAAAAGTCTTCTTTTATTTACAAAATGTTATCGATTTCTTTGTATAGACAAAAAACATTTGCAACCGAATAACTGAAAATTTGCTACGTTAAATACGAGTACTTACACAATTCGTTACTCTATAATACACATTTGAACCTAGTTTTATATTTTTAGAACTAAATTTTTTTAGCTCATATAGGTTAGCGAGTAAAAATGTATAATTTATTACTATAATAATTAGCTAACTATACAGAATAAACAATAGGCATAAGAAAAAAAATTGTTCTACGGTTTAAATAAATATACAACGTTAACCGTTTATATATTAGTTATTAGTGACAATATTATTTTTTAATAAATGAATATTATTATTTAAAAGTGTACTTATTGAATAAAAATCAGTGCATTATTTAGTATCTATCATTCTAATATAAAAATTACATTTATAATTTATTCTAATATATTAGTATAGGTATATTTCCTGCCATAACGATAACACAAAATATAAACACAAATATTTTTTATCAAAATGTATATATTATAGTAAAAAAATAGTAAAAAATTATAAAAATAGTAAAATATTAAGCACATAATTATATCAGTAAATACTAATATATAACTAAATAATAAAACTAATATATACGTAATAGATGAATTAGTACAGATTAGTATGTATATAATTAACCCGACTAAAGGTTAATTGATTGAATTCCACTGATCCGGGATGGGTAAAATAATTTTCACTATTAGGGATAAGGTTCAGTCCAGCTCCATAAACGTAACCATCATTTGTTATTGAGAATTTTAAGCGCAAAATATCCTAGTATTTTTCCTTAAAATGTACGAGTATTTTATGACCTAAATTAAACAATTTATATAAATACTTGAATAATTTTTTAATATTTAAAATATATTTTATAAATTATAAGTATAGGTATGAATGATTTATGGTTATCATAGTAATAACTTAAAATTGTTTATGTTAGTCACGTTTTCAATCTCAAGCATAATATTTTCATATTTTCTCGGACGAGCATATTACGGACCGCGGCCCAGAACAGTGGAAAATGTAAAATGTCATCTATTAAAAAATTATTATCGAATTCCCACGTGAAATTCAAAGTTAAACATTATATATATATATATATGGATTTGGAAATAAATCGATACGATCTAATGTGGTATAGCGATATAAATGTTAAAGTAGTAAATAAATAATTTGGATAATTGATTTCTATTTGTGTTCGAAATGTTGTTAATTTTATTATATAATATACATATATAAATAAAAAACCATTTATACATCTATACTTCGCACGTGGGTTATATAGTTTTTACACATTATATTACATTTGAAAAATAGTTCGTATATAAAAAAAAAAAAAAAAAAAAAAAAAGGAATGAGGAAAGAGCATGTTTAGAATTTTCATGTGAACTTCAAAATTAAATATTGTACGTATTGTACGATTACTACGTATATATTTATATTATATACATAAATAATCTATGGGTAATAATTATTAAATTATGTAATTGTTAGAATCTAATGACCTTTTTCAATTATTATTATTACTATTATGATTTGAATTTAGCGACAAAATCAATTCGGAATTGGTTATATTGGTTATATTATATACTATAGTACATTATATTATAATCAATGATAAATTATACGTGGATTTGTATATCAACATATTATACAATCTACATATTATATTATATGCAAACCAAACGAAATGCTATACTACAATAAAATGAATAGTAATCCTATCGAGAAAGAAAAATAAAATAGTTTAAAAATATAATGATTACAGTTGGATAAATCACTTTATTACTTTTCACTATTTATTTGTTACCCGAGTCATTGCAATTAATTTTTTTAAAATATAAATTAGTATAAGTGAAGTGTAAACAAATTGCAAACGAGTGTATTACGAGCACCTATATATATATATATATATATTGTACATATTAATGATTATATTTTATGTCAGTATATCGTATTCTTTTGACTGCTGCAGAATAACCAAATAAACCAAATATTATAAAGTATGATTAATAATATAATATAATATAATATAATATAATATAATATAATATATTTTTGAACAAAAATATGCAATTATTCAAGATAAACACGCATTTTTTAATAATTCAATTAATTTTTTACAGATATTTATTTGAAATTTTTCGGATGGTTTTCAGTTATAAACTCGGAAATTACAATGCATATATTATTTAATATCGATTACTTGAACTATACGAGTCTAGGCTTAATTCAACCTAACTGCAAAAACATCGTACCTATATTATATATGATATAGTGATATACCTATATAATATTTATAAATTATATAAAAATAAGATACATAGGTATTATGTACATTTAGACAATTTATAAATTTATTCCTATGTATAAATATTATTACATTAACAAATTAAGTACCTAAATAAATAATAATTCTATATCATAATATACGAATATGATCGCCCATTACATATTTTGTAGGTACTATTATAACATATTATAGTATCTACATTTACTAATTAGTAGCTACCTATATTTTGGCCTCCGCGATAAAAACCAGATCTATTCGGCGTACCTATCTTTATATAAATTTTAATTTTAACCTAACTGAGCGCAAGTAAATGTACCTATTTCAAAATCCGATTGAACCTTACGGATATCAAAAACGATCACATTAAATGAATATCAAAAAATTGTCCTAAAACCTCATTTTTGACGACGAAAACGTGTGTAATATGTTGACATTATTAGGTATAGGTATATATACATTTTTTTTTATCCTAAATAAACTGCTTCTAACAGCAATAAAAAAATTTAAAAAAGTTTTCCCGATACAAATGGTGAAAGTTGGTCCATCATCCTTTCCTCGATAATGAATTATTATTTTAAATTTTAAAACAAAGATAAATCATTCCATTCAAGCATTCATCATATCATTCTGAGCGAAACCCGATATAATATAGAATAATAAAAAGAAAGGTAACCACAAAAACTTTTTGTAAAATTTATAAAATATTTTCGTTAAAAAAAGTTAGTTTTTCCTTATACAAAGGTACTTAAAGAAATTAGCAATTACTGAAAAAATTGAAAAATGACCACTTCAAAGTTCAAAGGACCAATCAGAATCAATTTGCTATCAATATATACACTTTTTCGAGTCGAAGTTTTTGCGTAAAGCTAGCTTACGGATTGAAAATTCATTTTAGTATACGCATTGATACCTACTATAGAAGTAATTTTTCAGTATAGGTAAAGCCCAATCATATTAGTATTACAGTTTTCAGTATCGACTGCAATTAGTAGTATTTTAAGCGTAAAGTAAGACTATACCGTGAAAATTACCAAAAATTTATACTTTAAATATACATCAAATATTTACTAAACGTTTTATAAATCTAGACGCTATAGTATTGACAAGATGAAGATTTATGACCATTTTTAAATATCGTGTAAAACGGGATTTCTTATGTTTTTGGCAATAAAATCTTGTGAAATAAATGATTTTTTGAAAATTGTTTTTTAGGATATAATGAATAAAACGAGAATTTAAGAGACAAAATGAGAATTTTAAGTTTAAAAAGTATCCTTTTTTAAAAACATTTAAATTGTGTTACTATTTACTTAATGATGAAGCGTATAGGAACATTATATATGACAATATATTATACATGAATATAACATGTTCTTTAACACACATTCAGGGGCGTAATTTAGGGGGGAGGCAAGATGTGCAACGGCATCACTACTAATTTAAAAAGTGGCATGCCAATTCTCTAAAGTGACGCCACAAAATATAATTGCACCGACCAAATAAAGTTAGGTTTTTTTTTGCCTATTTACGTTTTTTTAAGAAGAGTTTAGAAATAAATATAAATACCCAGTTTCTACAAAAAGAATTTGTTTTTATTTAACAAATTCTTTTTGTAGAAACTGGGTATTTATTTATATTTATAAATAATTCTACAAGTAACTCAACACCAAAATAATAAAAAAATAAAAAAATAAATAAATAAATAAAAAAAAATAAAAAAAAAATAAGAGTTTAGAAGTATTTTCGTAATAAAAGTTTGCTTATTTACGTTTTTTAAAAAGTATTTTTGCAGCATTAGAATGTGAAAAATGGTCCGGTGAAATGTTAAAATTGGCCTGCCTAATAGCTCGCACACCCGAAAAAAAAAACTGAAATGACGCCCCTGCACACATTCTCTAAATAATTAAATATTACCAAAATATTACTTTTCCTTTTTAAATTTAATAAAACATATTTATTAACAATATTATAATTTTTTGATACAATTCAGCGTTTTTAAAGCTAATATACTAATAAATAAATTTTTTTTGAGGGGGGGGGTTATATATTTTTAAATGATTTACTATAGTCTGCCCCTTCCTTCAGAGTTCGCGCCCCAAATTACACCACTGTATATTATTGTAGAGCCCGAATTTGAATATTTGTTCTGTAGGTAGATCGTGTGATATACATATCTTTCATGATGATGGGATTAAGAATACGATTTTTTTTGTGCATTTTTTGACATTTTGATTTTTTTTAAGGCTTATTTTACTATTTTAAAGACATATTTTATCTTGTATCGCATACGTTGGGTGTTTTATAACAAAATATACATTTGGTTAAAAGTTTTTCGGTAAATTTCAATAAAGGTGAAAATAGTTGATATGTATAAATTGTGGTTTTATATTTTTCAATGAATCTATCTTCTATATAAAAATGGATGTTTGTATATGTATGTATATATAGTCGGAAGGAAAGGGGGTTTAGGGGGTCGTAGAGACTTCTCATTCAAGAAATAAATTGAACAAAATCAAGTCAAGCACAAATAAATGGTGATGACCTTTTTTGCTTATTTACTGTTTTGAAGGAAGTATTTTGACGGTTCATTGATGATTTTTTTAGTTATTAACTTTTTTGGAACAATAAGTCGACAAAATTACTCTGACAACCCACCACAAATATTTTTTAGCACTGGTCCTGTATGTATGTTCTACCATAACTTGGAACAACGGGAGAAATATTAACTAAACTATTGGCATACGTATGACTTATTACTATCTGGAAACAGTACTGTAGTGGTAAGAACACACCTAGAACCCTTAAGGATGGGACAGAAAGGGGTGACATGTAAAAATAATCTAAAACTGCAGATATTAGTGTTAATTTCATACAGGGACAACATTTCAGTTTTTCATAAGGGTGTGTGAAAATTCATAGAGACCAATTCACAACAGTTCAATTGTTAAAAATAAAGTTTTACTACTATATTTCTATTTTTGCATTAGAGTATCTATATAAACATACCTTAACTAAAAACCGGATTTAATAGATATTGTAACTTTTATTTTCATCAGAAAACCAAATCTGTGAATATACATAAAAGAGACAAAGGCATATTAATAATGACAATTTTTAAAACACTAGTTGTTTAGTAAACTTTTGAAAAAAAAAAAAAGGTTGAACTTTAATAAAACTGAATACGGAAATTTTGGAAACAATTTTTTTTTATAATTTTGTATGATAATATAATAAATTTAAAATAGATTAATTTTAATAACATAAATTAAGTGTTGCTATTAAAAAAGACAATATTAAATTATTAGCTTTACATTTTATCGCATAAAATATTTTAGTATATACCTATCTACTTTTCTAGATACGCATTTTTTCGATTTATTTTTCGTGTGTCACTATTTCAAAACTTAAATCACAAAAATTCGGTCAAGTTTCATTTTTATATTTTGATGATTTTAAATTTGTGAATTATTTTTTTCTAAACGCGTGTATTTTAATGAATTAAGAACGATAATTAAGTTAGAATTTAACGGCCAGACTTGGTTTCGATGTTCACCTATTTATATAAGTACTATTTATGTTAGGCTGGGGTCACCCATTAACCCGTAGCGGTCGAACCACTCCAATATGTTGTTACAATATTTTTTATTATTATGTATATATTTATTCGCCAAAGTATTATGCATACAATAATATTATACATTCACGTAGGTAATATATAAATTCGTTATTCCTTAATAAATTATAACTTATACGTGTTTTAAATATTTAATAAGACTTATCTTTGATAAAAAAATATGAATAATTGCAAATATATAGCTGGCCACCGGTAAAAGTATAATATGTAAAGCCTATACAGTTCAGACTCCCAATTCGGTACGATTTGGAACCCGTAACACAGTAGTGTTACAGATGCGATCTGGAGGTAGGTATAAGGTATACATTTGTTTTCCCAATAGATTACATAATATTAAGCATATTGGGGGAGAGGAATTAGGATAGAGATATGTTCTCTCCTTTTGGAAAATTACTTAACAGTTATTGCTAAAACCGGTAGTAAATATAAAAAAAAATTATTCATATTTGTAAATTCAAAATATACTGAAATTTACCCTATGTGCGCTCATATATTTAGGTATATGACTGTATGAGGAAAGGCCGAATTCCACAGCACGTCCATGTGTTACTACACCGTGTTCAAAGCCGATATTTTTCCATAAAAAGGTCAAATTTTTTGGCCCCTTTCACTTGATAAAAAAACAAATTTAAAAAATCATTAATAAATGATATAACGAATTTAAATTATAACATTTAAGTCTGAAAACCAATAGGTATTGTAATATTTATATGACGCTTAGACCATAAATGCGAGCGCACACCTTGCCCACCCCCAAATGGCGCCCTTGATTTCATATAAGTAGTAGTAACTACTGGTTAATGGTTATACATAGAAAGCTGATAATTTTGGAGGTAAAATTATCTTTTGACCATTTTTTAAGAACAAATTTAAACGTTTTACTGCTCAAAAACTCGGGGCTCTTCTGCAGTTACTCGATCGGTGTCATGGGGGCAAGATACGGCGTTTGCCCAACCCTAAGATTTATGTGGGCCGATAGATTTTTTAAAGGTTATATTATTTTATTTTATTTTTATTGCAAAACGGGCCATGGCCCAAAGTACAGAAAAATATATACATAATAATAATAATAATAATAATAATAGGAAAATACTTATAAATTACATTAACATAAAGATAATTTATTAAGAAAAACAAAACGACGGGTCCTCATTAGCAACACACATCATTCTAAACATCGGTCTATTACGAGAGTAATTTGTGGTGCAAATAGGAATGAAAAACGGATAAGTTGCTCGGGAGTGGAAGCTAGGGATTTTAAAATTATAAGCTGACTTAACAATACAGGGCAGTCTATAGAGCCATTTATGAGGTTACGTAGGAACACTTTGTTTGCAGATACACGTCTATCAGCTAGGATTGTTAATCCAAACCGCTTAAATACTGGATCATACTCCAAATTATACAAATACACAAATGTCCATATCATTGATGTCACGATAACGTGATCAACAATGAGAAAACAGTTGACGATTTTTTTATTTGTTGTTGTACGTTTACGTTTTGAAGGAACTATTATTCGGTAATTTAGTCGGGGTAAAATGAGAAAAAAGTCGATGATGACCTTTTTTTATTTCTTCGAGACGGCCCTATTTATCGCACTTGTATATTAATACAAATGAACATTGGAATCGGGCCGATCATAACGTTGCCCCACTGTAAGAAAAATTTAAATGACGCCCCCGATCGGTACCTATATAGTAGGTACTTGTATAATATATATAAGTACTAGCTAATAATATTGTTAAGAGGACGCCACACCGACAACTTTTCAATGAAAAACTTGCATTAGGATTTTTCATTATTATCAACTTACAAACATGTTAGAAATACAAAATAAAAAACAAATTATAACTAACAAATATTATCTAGGGACTGATGAAGCCGATTTTCGGTATATGGATTTTTACACGTTTTATGACCTATCAAAATATCGTTTTAATTTTAGTTTTTCTTAACAGTTTATAAAATGTGTAAGAATGCACATATGAAAAATCGGCTCCATCAGTCGTTAGATACTTTTATTCTTTATGGTTTATTTTTTTTTTTCATCTTTCTACAATATCCTCGAGTCGATAAAAATGAAAATTGAGTGTTTACTCGTTTTTTAATAAATAGGTATATCACGATTATACGACAATATTAAAAACGGTACTGACACAGGTCTATTTTAAAATATATTGAAATATTTTCAATTCATTTGATTTTCATTTTTCTTGAAATTTAACAAAAAATCGCCCATACACCACAACCCCTGTTGGAAATCGGGCGTGTGGGGCGTCCTGCCCTTAACTCCGTATACGAATGAAAACCGCACGGCGGTCGTTCTTACCTCTGAGTGAGCTTCTTGCCGGCTTTCGCCGTCCCGCCGATCCTGTCCATTTCGACGTAGGCGGTCAAATTCGGCGCACTTCCGCCCCGCACCGCGTCCATCGTAGCTGGTGGTCACCGGCGGGTCCACGGCCTACGCGGGTATTATTTATAACTGCTGTACGCGCGCACGTGTAACGCTCGGCGGAATCGCGGAAAACAACGATATTTCAAATACACGCGGCGTCTTGAGCACTGTTTATTATAATATTATCGGAAAAGAATCGGGCCGGGTTAGCCGCGGCGGAGCGGACGGCGTTCGGCGTGCGTCTTGCGTCCCGGCGGCAGCAGGTGTACGCGCACAGTGATGCACAGTACGACACGTATAGGTACGCCGAACACGTTCACGTACAGACCGGCACCACTCGGCGGCGCGCAGGTATACGGAAAAAAAACCGGTATCGGGCCGTCGTCGTGCGTGGCCGGGCCGCGCGCACAACAAAGACCTCCGATGACTAATATCTTTCGTCCCGTCGCGGTCACCGTGCGGCAGGAACAACACCTCTCTTAACCCCCCTCCCCCTCCCCCGGTGTTCCCTTTTCCGTTCGCCGAGACCGCAGCCTATTGTATACATATACACACACGTACCTGCCTATACCTATGGCCTGCAGTATTTCTATAATGATATAGACGTATAGGTGGGTGGTGCGGTACGGTATACGTATAGCTGCAGGTATATAATATATATATATATACTATATCTTCTCTTTTATAATATCGTATAGGTTTCTCACCTTTCCTTCCACGATCCTTCCGCCGACATCATTCGACGACAACAACAACAACAACATCAAATATTTAAGCAGCGCTACCTGCCGTCCGATATCCGTCCGGGCCGCGGTCAACCTAAACCACCTGCGGCCGCTCTACGCGCGCCATCGCGATAATGACGATTTTCATCAATACCGTCCGAAAGACGGTCGTCGAAAATGACGCGGGGCGATTTTTAATATTTTGTTTGCGTCTTATTTCGCCCATGTAGGTAACACGCGCGGACCACACTGTACGTGCGTCGAACGCGCCGCGCCGACTGCTTTTGACCGTGAGAGCCGTAGTGGAGCGCGCGCGTGGACGGACAGCCGCCGCCGCCGAGGGGTGAGGGTCCCGTCCGTCGGTCTCGGTCGATCGTGTGTGGCGCCGCGCCGCCGTCACAACCCCCTAGCGCACAGCCGGGACGCCGGTGACGTCACGTGCGGCGTGGGCGGCGGCGAAAAGTTTTTAGGGGTCGCGCCGCCGGCCGCAACGTGCATCGGCTTTGCGGTCCAATAGTTGCCGCGCCGCGCCGCGCCGTTGCCGCAGCAGGTGAGACGAAACGAGAGAGCCTCCCCCGTTAACAAATTTCGCACCCTCGTCGGTGTGTATAATATATAACTGCATCGTATAAATGTCGTATCGTTTTATGTACAGGGTGTCTGTCCCGGTGCGCGCTATTATACTTGCGTCCCGAAAAAATATAATATCAATTAAAATGTATGTGACCTACTATTTGCGTCCGTCCGTGCCTATTCCCTGATCCGAAATGATCAGCTATCCGACTATGAATAAGTATATATACGTTTTCGTTTTTCGATTTATTTGATTCACATATTATATTTTAACATGCATATAATAATAATACATGTAACATAGGACATGGGTAACATATAAACATTACAATTTAGTAGAAAATTAATAATTGTATAATAAGCATAATAATTTATTTTTTCTATTTTTTTTTTTTTTTTTTTTTTTTTTTTTATATCACATTTGAATTTTTATTCATTGCTCATAATTTCACAGCGATAATTAATCAATGTCTAGAGGTATACCTTTAAAATGTATATCAACTTGTTTCGTTATTTTAAAATTACGTTATACCTACAGGCTACAATACTGATTATTGTTGTATTGAGTTTTAGATGTCTACAAATTTGTATATAGCTGTATCATTTTCCTTTTCGAATGATTTATTGACGAATAATGGTCATTCTTATCATGGACTTATTATTGCTATAAGCCTATAAACGCCTTTTTTTTCAAATAATATAATATTGGTACGCATATATATTAGGTTCATATATTATTTGCTCTTATCGTGACCGAAATGCGTCCCGATTTCCGGGACGCAAACAGACTATCACTTATCAATTACTATTATCAATGTTAATATTATGGTACGCAAATAGCGGTAGTGGGCAGGGTGTGCAATGGCACTACCACTAATTTAAAAGTCACCTGCCAATTCTCTAATGACCCGCCATAGAATATATAATTGTGCTGACCAAATTTTCGTAATGGAAAAAAAATTCGAAGACCTTTTTTTCCCGGCCAAATCGATATAACCTTACCGCGATATTTAACATTTTTAATGAAATTAGAAAAACACATTTAAAAAAGCCGGTCAGTAGGTTGTGGAATCACTTCGCTCGTCGGGTGCCAGTATTGGTGGATGCACTTCGCTACTGGACAGGGTACTTTTGGTGGATGTATTGAATTTGAAAGCAATGATAAATCATTGCATTCAATAAAACGATTCTGAGCGTAGCTTCGGTGTAGTATACATA
>JAIPRL010000400.1:0-31319 GCA_025469235.1 Pemphigus obesinymphae
TATAATCTAAGTTAAGTTAAAAGTTACTCGTACATTTTGATTAACTTTTAAAGTTACAAGTTAACTTTGAAAAAAAAAAAAAGTACATAACTTAATTTAGTTAAAAGTTAAAATTTCTTAATTAGGAAAAAAAAAGTCGATATATATATATATATATATATATATGGTGAAAAAGTAAAAAAGGATGTAGTTAGGTACGCTCTTTACACTCAAAAAAACTACCGGGGACTTCTTCTGCCTTAAAAAGTGTATACATGTAAAAATACAAATACAACACGTCATTTATATATAAGAAATAAATAAGCAATCATTCCTAACTCCTAACCGCCAAGAAACCTACTTTTGTATAAAGTTAACTTGAAGTTAACACGTTAATTTTGATAAAAATGTAACTCATTAAGTTAAAAGTTAATCTGAAAAAAAAGTAACGTTTTAAGTAACTTAATTTTAACTTCTAACTCGTTAATGCCCAGTCTTGGTAAGTAGTAAGATATTTTTTAGTATATCTCGTATGGCCGTCGCGAACAAAATATTGTAATACGGTTTTCAACCGTATACAGCGGTATAGTGATATGGCATGTAGTGTAGTGTATATTCTCAGACTTGCAAAGTATTTCAAATTTAAATACAACAAGTGAATTATAGTTACCTGGAAAAATATCAACTCTAGTTTTTTTTTTTTTTTTTTTTTTTAACACAAGCAATATTATACTCAATTCATCGTAAACCCAAAAAAACTCGAAATCGAACTTAATACGAACTTGTTCAGTGTGGGACCCATTTTTCTTATTGCAAAAGATGTCAATAAATATAACCATGAAAATATGTCTGTATGAACGTCCCCATATACAATATAATACGTGTACACGTATATTTTATAGTATATAATATGAATATCGAATATAGATTACTAACATTACTGACAAGGTATATTTTAAAATAAAAAAAATTATGAAGGCGTAATATTAAAATTATTTGACGTAATTATATTATTTAATAATGTAAATCGTAAAATTTTATTATTTTCTATTCAAACAATATTATAATACGTTCAACAATCTGTTCAAGATTGTTTCGTCGTCTACACTTTACCCATATTACAGCTAGTACACTGTTCGCTGGAATAAATGTTTTATTATTTTCAATATAATATGGTAGACATTAAAAATAGTTCACGCAGAATTCAGCGGTTATGTAGCTGGCGATTGTGACTGATTATAATATTATATTGTATCAGCTTATGTGGATATATTATATTCCGGATATTTATTTTCTCGATGCATTTTTCTTTCCCGTATTTTTTCCGATTACCCGATATTGGTTCTATATGATGGACATAACCGTTTTTCGCTAAGACAATTCTTTCTCGCCGAATTTAAGAAAATATGTCTTTTTCGGCAATACCGGAAAATAATTCTACTTGCGATTATATTATTTACAAAGGTTACAATTTTTCTATAATATAAACGATCAAACATTATGTACATACCTGATATAGGTACATATTATATATATTAAATTATTTACAACTGTTGGATAAATCCCAATAAATAAAACTACAATAATAAAATTGAGGATTCGTAAAATATAATCTCAAGTAGATTATTTCCAGTTTTTGGGAAAAGAATTTTACTACACGTAGCTGATATTGCGTCCTGCTCGATTGAATTTATTATAACTCATCTAATTTTCATTTTCATTTTCATTTTTTTTTTTTTTTTTGTTTATGGGTGGGGTCGCAAGTAGTATAAGTCTGGTAGGTACGTCTAGCTTCGTCCAAATGCAATAAATAATAATAATAATAATAATAATAATATGACGATTACACGTCTGCAAACCCTACATGTTATGCGTCTCGCAAAGACGTCACATGGCGCGCATAATAGATTTTCGTCGGGTTTCGACAGATTCGATATAATATATTATAGGTATAGTGACCGCGCGCTTATACATATATTATTATACCGATGCACGCGTGTACCACTATTATAC
Source organism: Pemphigus obesinymphae (assembly GCA_025469235.1). Lineage (NCBI taxonomy): Eukaryota > Metazoa > Arthropoda > Insecta > Hemiptera > Aphididae > Pemphigus > Pemphigus obesinymphae. The sequence continues at coordinate 1,993 of JAIPRL010000400.1, forward strand.
AATGTTTCTTTTTTTAACGTACAGACTTCGAGAATAACCTCTGCGTGTTAGTGAATGTAATCAAAAACCCATTTTGCGTTTTGCGAGTTCAGAACTTTTAAAGGTGCTTACAATAGGTAGCTATTTCGTTAATTTATTTAGTTTTAAATTTACTGCAAAACAAAATACATCAAGAGATTTACCGATTATTAAAACTCCTATTTTGATATGTCGTACGATTTTTACGATTTTCAGACGTCGGCGTCAAAGGTAGTATGTTCTCTTTAAATCTTATTTAAATGAAAATCATTTTTCAAAACATTTAACGTCCCCTAAACCGACTATTTTGGTATGTCGCACAGTTTTTGAGATTTAATTACTTCCGCGTCACGTTACTTGTGAAAATCTCAAAACTCGTGCAACATATCATAATAGGGGGTTTTGGTGATCGGTAAATCTCGTGATGAATTTTTTTTTTTCGCAGTACATTTAAAGCGAAATGAAATAGCTACTGTAAGTACACTTAAAATCTCTGTACTCGCAAAACCCAAAATAGGTTTTCGATAGGATTCACTAACATGAAATTATTCTCCAAATTTTTACGTTAAAAATAGAAAAACCCTGTGCCTATATATTTTATTGTATAAAATCCGACTTGTAAAAGAAAAAAAACCATAAAATATTTAAATAAAAACATTTGGAATAGACGTGTAGTAATCAACACGAGCACGTAACGACAACCTGTAGATTGGTATAGCTAATATATACAGGGAGTTTCAAAAGTCGAGACGAAAATGTAATTTTTCCCATATTCGTCTGGACAATTTTAGTCTTGAAGATGAGAATTTTTAAATTATCAAATTAAAATCAGATTTATAGCACAAATTTGAGGTTATTTTGGACCATGGATTTAGTTGGGCTGGCTACACAGCGATAGTGATATAAGATGTCCTCCGTAGATTCTTCCTAAATTTTTTGTCTAAAACCAGATAGTATCTACCTACTCTATACAGTGTTATGATATTAACCAAACGACGTGTTGGACATGTTATCTTATAAAATCGTTGGCGAATTATTTTAAACAAAAATTTAGATGACGTATATAATTACTTTACTTTTTCAATAAGTGCACACGATGAAATGAAAATATTGGAAGTTAACGACAATCGTGGCCGACCCCAAATAGTTGTGGGAGAAGGCGAAGAAGGGAGAGAAGAAAAATAAGACACCGTATCATGTGTTTGGACAGATCACGTACAAAATATACTTTGCCAATGTTTCGATAAAACTATGTTTCATTACTAAAAAGTCAATGCTGCAGTCTAACTATGTGTATGGGCGCTATATATTTGAAGTTGCCTTGGCGAACCTGTGTTTCCAGCATTATGGCCGAGAAAAACGATTTTTTCACCTTCGACTTTTGAAACACCCTGTAATTCGTAACATCTTAAGTTGTGTGCGGTTACCTACCGATATATGATAATAATAATAATAACACGTGTAATATATATGTATCGTGTGGCTGCGGGACGGCGCGACCGCAACCGACGGACGTTTTTTTTGTTTTGTTTTGTCGTCGTGAAGAATCCGAGAGAGAAAAATAACAAAGAGTTTCTCCTCCAGAGAACTCGTCTTTAGCCCCCTCCCCCCCCCACACACACACGCGCGCGCGCTCGCGCGCTTATCGGCACGATACTAAATATCGTATAGGTATATAACTAGACCGCGTTCGTTATTATATATTGTAATAATATTAGGTATTTCCAAGCCCGGCAGCTGCAATGGCGCGCGCGACGTCCGACGTATTTTTCACGCGCCGATAAGTCTAGGAGGCTTTTCGTACGAGCGTGCCAACCGTACGGATCCGGTCTATGGCACACACGATAGCAAACCTTATGGGAAATTCGTGTCCTCGTACGGGGGGCCAAAGCGTGCGTGACCGACGCTGTCCCCTATATATATGCACATGTATGCAGTGTCTAAAGTGTTTTAACCCTCTCGCTTCCACGGGGCCGACTAGTTTTTTGGTCTGGAAATCTTTTAGGAAACGACACATTATCATAATATTGTACTTAAAAATACACCGAAAAGAAACATATTAGTATAACATAGATGATAAAAAAAAAAAAAAACAAAAAACGATTCAATCGATAAAAATTACTGTCACCTGTACAGCCGTTAAACATTTCATTCGTTTAACAATAATTGTCTCTATTTGTCATTTTTCCAAATATATATCTATCCATTGTCATACAAAGAAAAAGGTGGTTTAAAAAAATAAGCTTTGTGATTTATGTGAAATTAAGTATTGGGACGATAAAATAATTATTGTTATGACAAAATGTATATCAAAGCGTTATTAATAAAAAGTTATTATAATGTCGACAATTCACTATCAAATTGACAAAATTATATTTATCGATCTAATAATATTTATATCATTGTGATAACAGTGTTTTGTTGATAGGGAATTCAGATAATTAATTTTTCACCGTTACAAACTGGTCATAATTTACTTCTTTTGCCCGCTTGCCGTTTATCCCTTAATTATTTTCCTCCTTTATGTAGATGATGTTACTTGGCATAATTACGAGGTCCACTGTGACACGCACGTCATGTTCTTTTCGAATGTCCTGATTTTGTGGCCGAAAGAAACATTTTCAGAACTTTTTTGAGGATTGGGGGTAGCTTGGGAATTAGAAACGATCCTCGGTTCTTTACTCCTATAATTCTATAATTATTCCTCTAGTTCTGAAATTGTTTCTAAAGTCTGGTCTCCGTGTTTAATTTAGGTTATAATTTTATCTCACATTGTCTTACACTATATACTGCATCAATTGAAGAATTAAGTTGTTTATTTTATTATCAGTAAAAATAAATTAGCATCCTAATATTTCATTATAATTTATAGGTATATACGTATATAAACTATATATGTACTATAATATGTATTTTAAGGTATATTTTTCTCTCTTCTCTTATGTGTTTATAAACCTTTGTTTCTAAACCTTCTGCTATTCGTCTGTTCGTATTAGGTACCTATATAATTTCGAGTCTGTTTATTTGGTTACTAGGAAAATAGATATAGGATGATATAACGGAGATAACAGGTGTCTAGTGTCTAAACTTATGTTTAGAAACCTAAAACTAACATTCTTGGCATTCATATTTACAGTGCATTATAAATATTTACTGTACAATGTAACTATATATAAGAAAATGGTTGATTCCATACACCCGTAGGTATATAGATATATTTTTGCAGCATATTATCTCTATTAAACGGACTATTCTGAAAAACGCTGTTTGAGAAATGCAAAAAATAAAAATAATTATTTTAAAACCACAATATTTCCTATGAAATTGTCTGTAGAATCCCGCCGGCAATTTCCGTATTACCTATGTGGAATATGATACGAAAAATCTTAGTAGGTATATTCTACGAAAACTTGAAAAACAGGTTGTTTTTAATTAGCTGGTTGATTGATTTCAAATATTAAAATATATTAATTTATATTACAAACATATTAATTTGATTTTTGACAATCTACTATAGATTCGATATAATAATAATAATAATGTAAAGTTAAATTAATAGATACGTTTTATCCTATAATGCTTAGATAACAGAATAACGCGTTAAACCACTAAACTATGACTTCAAGTATTGCTAACCAATTTGGCGATACAAATATAAAAGTAAATTAATAACGCAGAGATCGCTAAGAGATCGGAAATTTTCCAATATTTGTTCTGTTATTCGTGAGCACAATCGCTATAAAGTTTTATGAATGATTTCCGTAGGAATGCGTCCAGCTAAATCTCTTTTTCGCACGGATTATATCCCGATTATACATTAAACAATAATACGTTTATTTCCCATTTTCACACAGACTGAGAAATGTACATTTCACATAGTAATAATAAATTATAAATGTCCATTGTACAACATTATATTGGTATCATAAAATCAATATTCTCAGGTCGTATAATTTCAAAATCGGGATAATGTGTTGACGTAGATGTATAGATGCATAGATGCATTAGATGCATAAAATTTGATAAAATAAACTTAATAAAATTAGATAAAAAAAAAATTTTAAAAATGTAATAAAAATGATTTAAATATAATGTTGATATTTGGCACTTTTAATGTGTATCTCTATTAAAATAATATACAATAATTAATATGTATACCTATCTATACATTATGGCTAATTATTCAAGAATGTATATTTTGAAAAGGTCTTGTGGAAGATGCACGACAAAACGCAATATTTAGCTTATCAGTTACACGACGTATTATACCTATATAGCAATCCTTTTGTCCAGTGTGTTTTTTTTCCTCCGAGCGATCTTTTCTCGTAAATACCTTGGAAATAATAATAAAAAAAAAATATACATCAGTCACGCGAATACTCCACATAATAATATATACGTGAAGATCCTTGAAAATCGTTTAAAGCAGTCGTTTTGGAATAGCAAAAAATTAAAAAATTCGGAAAAACAGCATGCTTCGGAACGTCATTTTTTCATGATCGATTACCGGCTTACATATTATAAATAAATACATACATACGTCAAAATCTAAAAAAAAAAAACAATATGCTGCGTGAAGGATTGTATAAATTGTTATAATGGTTTTTTTTTATTCAATTTTTCTTGCTGTCGTTTGAAAAAAAAATCATATCCACTAATAGTATTCGTCATGGAATATAATTTTATTGGAAATCAATATATTACATTATATATTGTTTTATGATACGTTATCCTAGGCCTTCCTGGTAACCTTAAAAGTGCACATATGTAATGTATCGGATAAATGATATTCGCGCAAAAATATATGTATATTATGGGTGTCCTGTCCATACTTTTGTCAATTTGAGTTCAGTTGTATAGATTCATTTTTTTATTTTACAAACAGAAGATTTATATGGGGTTTTAAGTGTCTGAGCAGTATTTTAACCACATTTATTTCTACAAACTGTTCTATAAAAAGTAATTTTAAAATATAGATATACTTACTTAAATACAAATTTACATATTATATTAATTTAGAAACGTATCGAAATAATACAAACACATTTTTAAGTATTTAAATAGCAACCAACACTTTAACTCTTAAGAACTATTATTTAACATTATTCTGTATTTTTGTAAATTGTTTTATAAACGTGTTGTTAACATTGTTGTATTGTGTTCTTAATTTATGGCGTTCGAGATCAATAATTCCTAGTACCTATATCAATAATATTAACACGAACACTTGCAGGACGTTATAATATTTTACTTTTTAATGAACAGTAATAATATTAACAATGAATTCATAATTATTGTTTAAAACTACCTATTCAAAATACTTCTTAAATATTGGTAAACATTTTTGTAGTATTTAAATACTTTTATTCAAATACATTACAAGTCAATGACTATAAAGGCACTACATATTATTTACCATCCAGTGTCGATATTATTATACATTCAGTAATTTTCGTTTTCAAGGTTCTGAACATATACATATACATAATAAACATCAATGAGATACAATAGTGTGTTCGGTGACTTATATAAATTGTATATCGACATGTTAAATAAGAACGAAAAATATATTATGTCGAAAATATGTAAAAAACAAGAATTATAATATCGACTGAACACTAATTAGTTTAACTTTTATTATATCGTGCGAGGAATTTTCAGTAATTTTTAACTATGAATATTCGACAGGTTCGGTTAGGTTTTTCGACGAAACACGAATCCATCACAATATCTACAGCTAGATTGCCTAATAATTTACGAGTTTACGTGTACCTATAATAATTTCCCAAGCCCCGACCGCGATTGTTCATGAAACAATGTTATTATTTGCTTAATCGTACACGTTTTATGAGCTTCTATAAAATTTAATACTGAAATAAAATAACAAATTTCACTATAATATTATCACTCCTACTTGTTTAATCTTAATGGTCAATTATTATTAAAGGATTTCGCAACTATACGCAACGTGTATTCTTTTTAATGAGAAACATTACCGCCTCATATCCTCGTCTCAAAACAACAACTGTCGAGTGACAAGTATAATATTTTATGATTGCCAAAACCAACGCATTTGCATTTCAAGCCGATTGAAAAAACACGAAATTTAAAAAACACGTTCTTATATTCGTTCATATTATAATATCTTGGTCCCGATTATCATATTTCGACCCTCGGCGGAACGAATTTGAACACTCGAGTCTGGGCATAACCGAAGTGCTGCAAGGTCCGTATTTTTTAAAATAATATATTAAGTCATGGATGTCATGTCGGGGAAGAAGAATACCTTTTTTTTTTTTTTTTTTTGTGAAGGAGACTGTAATATACTCGTATATCTTTTAAAGAATACACTGTAGTTGACATATTACTTTTCTTAGTATTAAACGCGTTTAACGAGAGTTAAAAGAAAATACGATGCGTTCTTATATCACGAAGGTAAAACGCGTTTTGATATCCAGTGATATACAGGAATACTGCAATAGGATTACTGTCCGATGACTTCTTTACAGTAAATAATATTTATCATATTTATTGTTTTTCGGAATAGAATTAATGATTTGAAATATTATCGTAGTCCGAACTATTAACTTAGAAGAAAAAATACCTACTATATATAGACTGTACAAAAAAAAAAAGTAATAATTCTGTTAAACGACAAAAATGGCGTGGACTCAAAAACAAAACGAAAAATACACACGTAACACAATCGTTTATGAACACGAGCCGACGAGTAAGTCAGCGATGAATGAAAAATGTGTAATATACCTAGTCAACTCTCAACTCTCGACACTTTCGTATACGATTCTATCAATTTGTTGGAACTATGAAAATTAGATTTTTGGGGAGAAATTATATATATATATATTATATATAATATTGGTAATATGTGGATGTCAAAATCGATATAAAGGAATAATAATGATAAGCTAGTATTTGGATTTCGATGCATTTGCATCGGTTTTCTGGAATGCTTGACACGATGCTTTCTAATAGACACAAATGTGTTTCAAGTATACACTATTCTAACAACGATGTTTTTTGGGAAATTGTTTGCATTTTTCAAGGTTTTTCACATTTTATGGCATTTTTCCACGTTTTTGGGAAATTATTTATTTTTTTTAGGTCATACCTGCCGTCAGCTCGATTACATATAATTTTCATCAGTTTATTTTTTTAGTCCACAATTGTTTTCGGTAAATTAAATTTTATAAAATTTTGTTAGGGCAATTTTTGGAGTTTCTAGGTCTTAAACGCATTGTTAAAGGGCACTTTTGATATTTTTAGAGGATTAAAATCTGATCCCTAATGATAATATTATTAAAAAACTTTTATAATATAAAAATGATCAAAATATACGAGTATACGTATATATAAAGTATTTTAATTTTTCGTACACGATACGAGGAACTGAGAAATTGTGAGCGAACAGAAAACTAACACTTTAAAAATATTATTAAAACTCGGAGAGTTACACTGTTACTTGGAAATTGTTGCACATACATCTGATATTGTACTTTTTTAGGTGGCTCGTAAATTTTTCAAGAAATTACGTATAACTCTTCAAATTCCATCATAATATATATATATATATATATATATATATATATAGATAAATATATACGCTATATACGAGTATACAATACATACAAAATCCATACACTCATTATATGCATTTTAATAAAATTATATATCCTTGAAATTCTTGCAACGACAAAAGCTAGTATATCAGCTCTCACAAAAAATAAAAATAAAAATAATAGACACTGCATAACATATATATATATATAGACAAATACAAATACAAATAAAAATGTATATAATATAAATATTACATACTATATAGGTGTCTATATATATATATATAATACAATACAGTCTAGCGGCCTTGGTGAATTTGGTGTCTAATAGAATATGACGCCTAACTTTAAATTATTGTGACTGTATTAAATAGATAACAAGATAACAATTTAGCGTGAAACTGAATTGATAGGACAATTACATATTTTCTTTTACAGACAGTAGAAAAAGTGGTCACATTTTCTAGAAAAAAAAAAAACCAATTGATTTTTACTACGAATATTCAAAAAGATCATCTTAAAATTATAAACGTATTGTTTAAAATATATTCAATCTTCAATGTACCTACGCAAAGGTAAACGGATAGTATTTTTCCGTACCAATTATAATAATAATATATATTGAGTTATTGTAAAATGCATTTTTTATTTTTATTTATAAAAATAAACGCTAAATTATAATTGACTATACATTATGTATTATTACATTCTGATCACCGAAATAACATGCGTTGTTATCATTGTACAGTTATAAATAATACTATAAAATTTAGAGTGTTCGATGATTTTTTTATTGACCATATATTTTAAGGTTATGTTTACGCACGCATTTTTGCCTGCTTTTACAGGTACAATATAAAAGGTACCTATATGGTACCACTACGACCTCTCTATATATTTCTATTCTACGGTTTGAAATTCTCACAATTTAAATTTTTTATATTTATTAATTTGCCAAATTATCTAATTGATACGTATATTATATTTTATAATTATGATTTGAGTTATTTTATAGTAAAAATTTAATATAGGCATACGATTTTTGACAACTGGTAGATTTCATAATGAGAAGGCATGCACTACTATGTTATACCGAATTTATAATTTGCATATTTATAATAATTACAATCATATATATCTGGAGTGTTACCGTGATTATACTGTAAAAAAGGTCATTGTTTTACGACGTTACATCTGATATCTCACCAATTAAATTATTTCGGAATTCGATCGATGCTCGTTTTCCATAATATTTTCTCCGTCCTGCTTACCATACAAATCACGACGTGTAAAGAAGTCATGTTAACAAGTTTTCGATTTATGCCGTATTTATACGTATGACCGGCCGGTCAAGGAAAATATACTTAGGTACAGTGTGTAATAATAATAATTATAGCTGTAATTTCGATGTATTTTTATCTGTTTGTTGTGTGTAATCTCTGTAGAAAGTAGAGATGTGTTTCGCGTGATACTATAGGTTATTATTTTATACCAATGTAATTTATGTTTCAAATTTTAAAGTTTTTTGATTTGTAAGTTTTTATCACAATGTTCTTATCTGAAAATTGTAAAAATATTTAGCAGAAAAATGAATTAGCGAACAGGATCATATTACCTACACATTATATTGGTAAAATTCAGAATATTTAATCTTGTCTTATTTTGGATATTGATGTTTTTAATTTTTGTTTTTAGTGCATTTTTGCATCTTTTGTCACATTTAATTCCCAACGAACCGAGCAAAACTACAAGATATCTACACACAGACAGTAAAAAACATAAAATATTTAAATATTTTCGAAAAGTAAAATAATATGTTAGGAAAATGCATGGATTCAGAAAATTGTTTTGAAAATATTTTCAATAGAACGTTATAGGAATATACTTATAAAGTTTTTAAAAGATTATTTCAGAAAATGTTTCTTATATTATTGGCCATAGTCATTTTCTTCCAAAAATCAGATTCCATTCTCCTCCAAATAAAGGTCTATTCCGTTTTCCGCCACTGACCATATATGCACTTCTCGATTATCCATTTTTAAATAAAAGCTTGATAAGTGGTTAAACAACATCACCATCGCGATAGTCCTGTAGAAATTGGTTTATTCGATTTATATGACAAAAAATATTTGTAATTATTGCGTACTATTAATGGTTTCTATTAGAGAGCTATGCATAAATATGGTTTTTTCGGGCATTTTCAAATATTTACACAACTTATACACAAAATTTAATAAGACGGTTACCGTTAGATATACAGTACCTACGCTACCAACAATAATATAATAATGAAATAGATATAGTTGCCCTGAAATCGGGGTATTTATTCTAATTGACGTAATAACTTAATAATAACGTAATAATTTATATGATTATCAAAGTATAATTTATAAACTGAACTGGAAACGATAACTACAGGTAGTTTTAACAAAAAACTGTAGTAAAATAATGATAATATTTATCTAATATGACATTTATGGTAGTACCTACCAGCAAACTTGTATATTATTATACAATTTGTATCATACACAGTTTTAGGCCCGGTGTAATGGGCGATTACTACCCCCCCCCCATGAAATTTAAACCCGAAGATATTAATACCCCCCTGGTAAGTTTATACCTGGAGGTAAAAATCGTCCGGTATGTATTTATTCATAATTTTGGTTTTGCCGTAACTCGTTCGTTATTAATGATATTTGAACACCGTATAAATACGGGATAAAATTTGGTTCAGGGTCGTTTAAGCCCAGCAAGTTATCCTAAAAGTCCGGGTCCCACGTTTTAGTTTAGTATATAATATATGGGCAATTCGTCTGTCCTCCTCACCATTATTTATTTTGACACACTGCAGTCTACAGTACCTATTATATATAATAGATATCATGTTGTATCACAGATATATAATAATACTAGATAGCCGTCTTTGCCATAATCACCTTAAAATTAGTTGAAGCCAGCCGCCATATGCAATGTAGGCAAAATCGGTAAACAAACGTTAGGTATCAATATTAGATTTTATCGTGTATTACTATTGTAAACGTAAATACTAAATATTTTAGTCATTTCATCTTTTGCACAGTATAGGAACAAATAATAATACACGAACATAAAAACTAGTTCAAAATCAACACAACGTTATTTATTATTTCGTATAAAGCATTGTATGCAGTTGTTATATCACAATCGCAGTTTGATAACGTTTGTTTACCGATTGTGCCTACATTGCATATGGCGTCGGCTTCACCGATAATAAGAAGACAGCTATCTATAGTATTATTATAATATATCTATGTGTTGTGTGTATAGTTAGAAACTATACTTGCATTTTTTTGTCCATCGAATTTCACCCGCACGGCTGATCGATCCGAAAATTCTATTGATCTACAGATGCGACGAGCACACGGGAAGTCACCACCGATCTGACGATCCGTGTGTATATCCTCCAGGTCGTATACCACCGCCGCGCTTCTCGTCACACCCCCTCCTTATCACCGTGGACCACGCATGAGTAGAAGTGGCGGCGGCGGCTGCAACAACAGATGCCACGGATGACCTTGTCAAGGCCCACCAAAGTGCATTGACCACATTTTACACCTGATGATGACGATAATAATGACGGACAACGGATATATAATATGTACCTACCGTAATAATCTACAATCATTCTATACGCACGTCCGAATCGCCATAGAAAATACTTTGGTGCATTTATATACATTAGGCAATGATAATAATTATAATAATGATAACCAGGTGAAACCTACACGACGAAAAATAAAACGATATTTTGTCGTCGATAGTTAAACGCGTATAGGTTAAAAACACCGTGTACGTATATGTGCGTACAATAAATTATGATATTTTATGTACGGGTTTTTCGCAGAGCGGGACATGATTTCGATTCGTGATAGTGGAATTTCAAATTCATTTTCGCCGAACATATTGATTTGGAATTTTTAAAAAAAAAATTTGACGAGAATTCCGCAGGAAAAACCCGTTTTTCGGCAATCGTTTATAATATTAATATATTGCAGTATATAGGGCTCACGCGACACTGTGTGGACGACAATGGACGTGTGCTGATAGTTCTGTGGGCATTGACAAATTGTTTCGGCGGCAACGGCCGACAGTCCGTAAAATTCATGAGAATGCTCATCATCATGGAACATGTCGCTGGCATATGGACATATTATTATACTGAGATACACTGAAGAGATATCGTCGCTGGACGTGATAACGCCATCCACCAAAGGTGTATTTGTGGTGGGGGAGGGGGGGGAGACATGGCGATTGCCTCCTCTTCGAAGTTTTTTTTTATCATTATTTGAGAAGGATAAAATTGATTTTAAAAATAGGGATTAGCAGCACTTTATTTCTCCAGTTATCTATATTCACTCCCCTCCTTAAATGAGCTTCAGATCCACCCCTGGCCATCCACACAGTTTCGTGAGCTATACACTTACAGTACACAAGTAGGTATACCGTTTACAGTCGCCGTGACCATAGTATTATATTCTTGGTCCTGCATATTATTATATTTTATACCATTTTTTCTTCATGTTAAAATTGTACAACCAATAGCCATGCCAATTTTTTGTGAATTTTGGTAATTTTAGATTTTTATTTGTAAATTAAATTTCTAATGATTTTGTTCAACTCTGGATACCATACGTATATACTTATGCAACTCCAATATATGATGGCTAACACGTGGCTTCCTGCATTTTACGAAATATACCAAAAATATTATTAATAATTATTACTAAAATAAATATAATTTTTGTTGGTGATAAGTACGTATTTATTTATTTGTACGAGTATATGTGTATTGGTTTTACAATATTATTATGGTTTTATTTTTATTACTTTTACCTATATTTGTACATTTGTGCACTCAAAATTTCTAGAAGAAAGAGTTATCCAAATGTTTCATATGTGTGCCGCCGATCATATTAATAAAAATCATAGCCCATATTTATACCTCTATATGAGATATAAAAAATGTATGTAAAATTTCAGTAGGCTGTAAGGCGTAGGCACTAAATAACATCAAATGAATTATTTAAAAAATATATATTCATAAACACAAAAATTGGCTGAAAAAAAAAAAAAAAAACAAGTGTATCATATTAAAATAATCACCGGGTATTATATTTTAATAGACATATTTTTGATACAAGAACTCGCCTATATATTGCAGCTAATATATGTATTATATATACATGTTATATGGCGTTCTTCGGATTTTCGTTTTCGATTTCTATAATATTGTCCGGGCCAAAAAAACGATTCATTTGATTTATATTTAAAATTCAATAACTCATTTTTCAACGTTATCGTCCTTCAAATCTATACGATAGATATATATATATATTATTTTAAAATGATGTTCTCGTGACCATACAAAAAAGGTAAAACAATATAATATATTTATATTATACTCGGTATAGTATAATATCATGATGTGTTTACAATACACATATATTATTTAGTATACCGCGGTATAGAAAACTATTAATAATTATTACATAAAGATATTATATAGGTATAAAAATAAATTAATAAGAATCGTTTACTTTCATGAGATTATAATATATTCATAAATACCGATGTATATTTAATAATTTATGCATGGCTTTATTTTCAACTTCTGCAGTAGGTAGTATAGATATAGGTAGGTACCTACATAATATTATAAAACAGTTTTTTTATAAATTTGTACACATTCAATATACAGAAAAACAACTGCAGAATGCTGTATTTTGATACAATAAATTATTATTCTCAAAACTACTAAAATTAATATTTAAAAGATAATTTTGTATCTACTCGAAAAATTTGTAAAACAAACGATATTCCATAAAAAAAAAAAAAAAAAATAGTTTTTTTTTTTTTTTTGTATGTATAATGGTCATGTTAGCTTACATAATTCGACATTGTTTTGCATAGTTGATAAATTAATGTTATCTATGTATATATATATACCTATTAACTATTTTTTTACGATTATCATAATCACTGCGTTGGTAGTTTTATGAACGAGGCTATAGGAATTCGTAAACATATGCCTTTTTTTTTATAACATTCAACATTTCTAATAAAAAATTTGATTCATATGTATTTGAATATTTCGAAGTTCAAAGAGTTCAAATTTTGAAATTTCATTTTGCATTTTTTTACGATTTTCAATTTACTTTTTAGTATTAAATACATTTTAATTAATTTTTATATCAATTTCAAAAATTATAATTGACAGAATATTAATTTCCATGTTAATATTATTAATTCGTATTGATCTATTATATACGACATAATATTATAATTAAAAACATTTTGTACCTACATTATTATTAGTTTTTAAATAAAGTAAAAATAGGTATAGGCACCTATACAATGAATATATGAATAAAAAAGAAAGTATCTTAAATTCTACTAGTTATTTATTTTTTTGTTTATATTTACACTATATCATTACTACAGTTAGGTAATCTCGAGATTTTTAATCGATTCTTAGATGTAGTAAAAGATTATGGTTATGTATGAAATAAACATATTCAATACAATGATTTTTTTTTTTTATTATTTAGGTAATTAGAATAAAACAATATCTGTATAATAGCTGGTAACTGTGCTGGAGGGTCCGGATTTCAATGCCTTGAAACATTTTAAAAATGCACTTTTGACACATTGTAATTATTAATATTTTTGTATGTAAAAAACACATTATTTTACTGAAAACTTATCAAACTAGTGTGAGATATCTGAAAAAATGCTCTATAAATGTCAAGAGGATCAAATAAAAGTTATTTTGAGTACATGTAACAATCTCCTTGCCGACTCACGTCCATCCGGAAACTGTTTGCTCCTGTTGTCATCCTTTCTGCACACTTTCGTCATTTTCACTCTCTTTTCGTGACCACTGACTTTTCGTCAATGCCTGTGTATTTTTGACGGGAGTTCGCTCATATGCACAGCTCCCCTCTGTCATAACTCTTAGACGTTAAAAACTTTAGTAAGTTGGCGTCGAGTAAATTATGTGCCGGTAGGTAGGCCACTACACAGAAATCCCTAAGTTCCGCCATAGAGATACGTCATGCGATACCTTATGATGAAAATGTTTTTTAAACGTTAACACATATTATTAATATAACAATATATTATTTTACAGAACTGAATTTTCCACTAAATTAGAATTATAACGGGTTAGGTAGTATGGGTTCCATCACGATAGTCGATAGTAGTGTTGAAATTTTTCGAGAGAACGTTTTGACATTCAATCTGCCAAATATTTTATATGATTTACCTATATATTTATATATACATATATTATTTATAATATATATATATATATCGAACTGCATTGTATGGTTTTTCATCATAAATGTTATCTATATTACAAATAGAATTTTTAGTCGAAAATGCTCGTCTCAGGAACGCTAATAACTGATAAGATATATGGAGTAGGTACTATCTATGGTAAGTATGAAAAGTAGATTTTGAAAGAAAAAAAAACTCGATTTACGGAACCCTTTGATTCTGTATACGTCAGTGAAATTTATTTTAAGACTATTACGTTTTTTCACGCCATCTGCGTGTGTATAGGCATTGCAGTTCTGGTAAAATATAGGTGGAAGTTGGCGAGTTTGGTAACTAATATACGTATGGCAAACGTATATAATATATTATATATTATGTACATTGTGCACCTCTATAGCTGTAAATATCGGTCGAATAGCATATGTGGGCAACGTCATGATAATATAATGTCCATGTGTACGTATATAATATTATGTATTATTGTATGTATAATAATAACAATAATAATAATAATAATAATATTCCTAATGGTATTTCACGATAAATCTCGTTGTATAATAAATTGCTCTTGTCTGGTATTCCGTAATGGTAAACGGGGCGATTATAAACCGATGTTCATTAAATAAAAGCATATTGGGAATGAATGACCGACTTTCGGGTGGACAAAGAGGAAACAGCATACATATATATATATATATATATATAGGTATAGGTATAATAGATAGGTGATAGTGGCAACAATATGTTTTAGAGAGGAAGATTGATACATATAATATATTATTACATAAATTGCCAATATATATATATATATATATATGATATAATGTGTAATATGTCGTACGAAGACTATGAGGTAAAAAATTACGGGCGCCAAAAATGAAAACTAAATTTCATCGGTTGACAATCGATCATGCAGCGTGTCTATAGGTATATACCTATACCATATTGACGAGAAAAAAAAAAGTCATATTATAAATATAATAATGTATTTGTAATCATAAATATATATATATTACCCAGTAACGAAAAATTCGAAAAAGGTTAACTCAAAATAATAATAATAATAAAAAAAAAGTTGCAGATTCGTGTGCAGATATTATACTAATATGTTATACCTACGCATGGTTATATATTATTATGATGTACCTATTATATTATTATTATTTTCGTTTTCTCTCGTGCGTATTATATAATAATAATCCGATCACTTTTGTACACACGCAGAATGCAGTTATTATCAGCAGCTGTCTTTCGCATACTTGTGTACATTTATAATTTATATATCAAGTACCTACTCTAATTATTATTATTATTCAGTATCGCAACAACCCCTGGGTCCCTGTCAAATCATACCCCCGGGCCTCTGTTAAATCATAACAATTGACCCAAGGCCGAACGATTTGGTTGTAATTATATTTTTAAAAATAGTCATGAACTTTTTTTTTTTGTTTTAATAAAGTTATTGACACACAATTTTCATTAACAAAATGTTAAAAATACTCAAAAACGGTATATAAGCAAAAAAAAAAAAAAAAAAAAAAAAGGCTTCAACCTCTAATATTGGTTTGCACACTCACCAATAAAGATCAAGTTGCGACACAGGGTGGGTCAAATAGTTTGAAGTTCGATTCAAATGTGAAAGTTTATCTTTAGTATTAAAAAGTAGAAACCGAATTTGATTTAAGGGTTCGAATTCCAGTAGAAGTTCGAAGAGTTTGAACGAACTATTCGAACTCGAATATTTTTTGAATGAGCTTCACCACTAAACTAATCTAACGACCTTTTTTTTTTTTTTTTTATTTATTTACGTTTTTAAAGAAGTATTTCGTCGTAAAAGTTTATGACATTTTTTTTTTTTTTTGCTTATTTACGTTTTTACATTCTTAAGAAAGTAATAGGTATTTCGTCTACACACTATACCCCGTTCAAACATTACTTCGGGCGCCACCGGTGCCAATTTCGACGTTCGGTTCAGGTTCCCGGATGCGACATTAAAACCAAATTTTCGGTTTTGGGTACGGGATTGACATTAAAACACTGAAAGTTCGTAGTTCAGTGTTGGACACGTAAAATTTTAGTCCGACCCACCTGTACACCGCGTTACCGGCAAGTGGTTATTCACGGAGACCTACCAGCGCCGGTCGTCGTAATACCAGCAGCTGTTCTTATCGTTTTCTTATCGTGATTTCAGAGAGGATTCAAACGTTGGCGGCGGCGGCAACAGCGGTGGAGGAGCGTTTACGCGATGGCTCCGGGAGTTCAGGCGAGAGACGTACAAAGTGAACGCGAACAGTAGTAACAGCGGTAACGGCGGCGGTGGCGGCACTTACCACACGACGGCCGAAGACGGCAGGCGTAGACACTCGTTTAACGCGCACGACAAGAGCGCTCATCAGCAGCCGGACCCGAGGGGCGGCGGCGGTCCGCATGTCGCCCGGACGTCCCGGGTGCCGTGCAGGCGAGCTAACAGCACGGCCGCGCCGAAGTCCAGGCAAGTCAAATTATTATTATCGTCAAGTATTACGTCGGCACGTTTTCGGCCTTTTCAGACCCCTTCCTGCCCTTTGTCAGCGAATGTCCGACCCCCCCCCCACCTACATATGTCCCACTATATACCCCCCTTTATTAAAAAAAAAAAAATTCCGAATTTTATACGAATTAATTAAAAATAAATGAAAAATTTTGTTACATATTTCGATAAAACCGAGTACATATTTCGATTTATCTTTCTATTACTGTTGACGTCAGCACGGTTCTATCCCCCTCGTCAACAAATGTAAGCACACGATAGACCACCCCTTACCCTAGGCGCTTACGTAATACTTGAACGCCCCCAAAGGGTAAAAAGATATTTTTTATTTTTTTTTTCTAAAACTCAACGGCATTGTACGTAACGTAAACACCACATAATATACCGGTTAGGCCATGTCATAATAATATTATAATCGCGGGCTTAATATATACAAAAAGTTTCCAAATCGGTTCGTAATTTTTAAATAAAGCGCGCGTTTTATTTTTATTTAAAAATGGAGTTCATACGTTCATTATTGAAATATACACAAGTAAATAATAGTTCTAGCTTCTATCTGTATATATATATATATATACAATATAATATGTACGACTAAAATTCAATAAATCATTAATCATTATACAGATTGAAGACAGGGCCGGATCGAGTAAAAATAGTGCACTATAGGCAAAATCAAATTTGGCCGCTCCTAAAAAAACCCCCATAGACTTTTTCTTTAAAATGAACTTTCTTAAAAAGTAAATAAGTAAAAATGAAAAGTTATCATAATATATTATTACATAAGAAAAACGAATTCCGACGTTTCGACCTACTTCTCCAAGTAAGCAAAAAATGCTGCCCATATACGAAAGTTGTTAGTATGACAATTAATATAATAATTTATTCAATAAAATTAATACACTCGTAAGTGTGAAATACTTCCGTCTAGTTTATGACGTGTTCCATTTGAAAAGATTCTGTACGTGGACATTTTTCGTAAAAGCAATAATATTGCAAATAACTTATTATTGATTATAAATTCTAACTAATAATTAATTATACCTACCGGAGTATAAACAATAGTGAAACAAGCTTTAGTTATGCCTGTACATTATATTTATAGTCTATAGATATCTGCATGTGCAGAACATAAAAACGGTAACAGATAGCAGCCCAAGAGGTGTGATGACCCAAAAACGAACTAAAATCGTAATGATAATAAAATGAACATTCGTGAGATCTATACGTCGTGACCAGCTGATCATCCGGCGCGAACCCCTACACAGTACATGCATATTATATGTACCTAACCTATAATACTACAGGTATACACGCAAAGACAATAAACTAGGTTGGGAGCGTTATGGCCTTGAGCTAATAATGTGAAATCTAAGGGCTGCAACACTGATTGATGTAAACGATTAGAGCTAAAACCGGAACAATCGATTGTCCGTCGGTGACGTGAGTATACCGGGCCTGGTAATTTATGAAAGGCGTATTTATACAGAGAAAATGTAATAATCGTAATTGTTGTAACATACAGAGTGATCAATATATCTGCTGTTCCAGTGTATAACTGAAATTCAAATAATCATTGAACACCGGTACAAATGCTTAAAATTTGTCGTCTTATTCCTGGTTTACAAAACAGCAACATTCTATTTCCCGACAAGTCTATGACAAATGGGAGGCAAAATGAAAATAAGTCGACGACATTATCTAAGTTGGCGGGTACAGTTTTCGTGTTTTCGGTACTTTAGGTTTTTTAGGTTTCTGTTGTGTCTGTTGTGTTTTCGTAAATTGTTGTAAATAGATGGTGGCGCAAAAAATGGCATTTCTTGTATATTTATGTAGATGACATTATACCATACATCATGCATTGACTATTGAAAATGTAGTCTCTTTAATGTTTCCATTTTGCTTACTCGGTGTAAACGAAAAGTTTACAATTTATTGCTATATTATATTTGTCGCAAAATTTAAAAATGTACAAAGTTATTGTTTTGTCGACCTAGTGTAAATTAGTCGGCATAAGAATGAATTGATTTTAAATTCAGTATTTTTAAAACTAACTTTTTTCTACTATCTTATTCGCGTATTGTATAAAGCGTATTTTAAGCTAAAAATCAAATTTGTAGATCCATTAATAAAGAAAATACAGAAAATTAAAAGTCGTTTTATATCAAATATTAATGTTAATTATGTCATACAAAATATACTGAAAATTGAATCTTAAAAACGCTCACTTGAACAATGTCAAATACCACGTAAAACTCTTTCATTCTAATCCGGTGAATTTTCAAAATATTATTACTTAAAATAGTAATACCTATGTTTATTTTTATTCTCTGTAATTCTCTAAAATTCTCTAAATCTCTAAAATCGTCTATAAAGGTTAAATTATTAATTAAATATATTTAATAGTTAAATATGCTCACTTAAATTTACTGCAACACAAATTTGTATAAGTACTATGTAATACGGATATGTACTGAGTACTCATATAATTTCTTTCAATGTTTATGTTAGTAATATACATTTATAAGTATTACTCGATTCTGACTGTATTGATTTGGAACATTTCTTTTGGTATCTATATAACTCCACGTTCCACTCAAATCCAGCATTTTGTGTCTACCAAAAAATAATGAAATTATGAAAAATATTTATTTTAAATTATTATTTTTAAATCGTTTTTTAAGTAAACGATACGTTATTACAATACTTTGAGTTTTCGCATAATATTATGTGAGTATTCAACCTAGACAGATGAGCCAAGCATCAATTTCTTTCGTATAGTTAAAAATCAAATATATTATTTAGAATTAACATTTGAATATTTGAAGTTATGCTTTGTCTAAATGAAATTGTTGAAGAAACAATTTTGAAAATCATTCCAAAAAATCGGAATAAAAGAAACCGTTATGGAACAACAAATAAATAGCCTGTACATGTACATTGTATATTATATTGGTACTTGTATTATAATCACTCTGACGTCCTCTATTACTGCAGAACGGCCATTATTATACCGTAACGATTTGTAGACATAATTCGGTAAATCAAAGAGTTAAACCGATTCATTTTTCCAAAAACTTGTATAATATATATAATATTAAATAGGTAAAGAGTACCGCAGATTTGGTGAAATTATATGGTCTTCGAGTCCTAATTGCCATCATCTCCTCTAAGCCCTAAGCGCATATTATTATCCCATATACAGATAATATGGTTATAATAACTATTATTATTTATTTTCAAACGATGCTGAATATTTGCACTTGAATAATATTATATATTATTTTCGAATAAGTTTATTTTTTCCGCTTAAAGTGAACCTGCGATCTCTCTCTCTATATAAATATATTATATTTACCAAGGCTGGGCAAGTTAACTATATTTTTTAACTCGTTAAGTTAAGTTAATTGAAAATAATATAATCTAAGTTAAGTTAAAAGTTAACTTTGAAAAAAAAAGTAACTTAATTTAGTTAAAAGTTAAAATTTCTTAATTAGGAAAAAAAGTCGATATACCTATATATGGTGAAAAAGTAAAAAAGGATAGTTAAGCTCTTTACGCTCAAAAAAACTACTGGGGACTTCTTCTGCCTTAAAAAGTGTATACATGTAAAAATAAAAATACAACACGTCATTTATATGTAAGAAATAAATAAGAAATCAGAAAATAACTCCTAACTGCCAAGAAACCTACTTTTGTATAAAGTGAACTTGAAGTTAACACGTTAATTTTAATAAAAATGTAACTTATTAAGTTAAAAGTTAATCTGAAAAAAAAGTATCGTGTTAAGTAACTTAATTAAAATTAACTTAACTTTTTAACTTAATTTTAACTTCTAACTGGTTAATGTCCAACCTTGATATTTACTTAGTATAATATTAGAAAACCGATATTTTTGTTGAAAACAAATTCGTATACTATCGAATTTGTTTTGCTTACTATATTTCATTTCTATATATAAATTATATAGGCATAATTTTATTACCGAATTGAAAATACTTAATCACGTATATGCTTAATATACATAAGTACCTAATAAACGCACAATAACCGCGAGTTTCGAGTTTTTAAAACATATTTATTATTATATTATATTTTATAATTTCTAAATATGCTATAAACGGCTTTACGGTCATAATATTATAATACCTATTATGTTATATAGTATATAAGACGTGGTACCTACAAAAATTCAATTTATCGACCAAAATAAAACGTTACGTCTTGGTTTTGAATATTTATATCCCAACACACCCGAAGGTCGGGGTCATTTACTATGCATCCGGTTTTAGGGCTTGAAAAGGAAATCATATATATGCGTTCAGACGGTTAGTTTCGTCATGATGACTGAATGAACAGTGTAATAAACGTCATAAATAGATGATAACCTAACGTAACCAATCTATGTAATACATAAAAATTATGAAAAGAAAAAAAATATGCATTACAGGCTCTTTTAAAATCTTGACACATGTTTGACTTTTAAATTACAATAAATATTGAAAAAATGTATTATTAATAAATGCTATTTATAGGTTAAAACTTAGAATATTACATTTTAATAGCTGCAGTATCACTGTTAAATTTTTCAAGTCCGTTACAATAGAATGCAAATTAATTTATACAATTATCTAAAATATTTATGCATTAACAACAAACTAATTTAATTTAGTTTTATTATTTTTAATTCGTTATTTAAAATATTAATAGTACTAATATAATTAGTACTACTAACTAACAAACTGATTTGTGTACCTATAAATCCAAAACTCCGCTAAAAAGTAAAAAAAAGTATCGTTCTAGATAAAAATAATTGTTATAGTAATCCTAATCAAATGGACTTGACACACAAGATTTTCAAGGGGTTATAATAGGCAATTTTAATACAAATATGTGTCATTATTAAGATTGTTCAAGAATTGATGTATTTATTTTTTTTTTTTAATTGTACTTTAGATATATTAGTTTATTCGACCACAAGCTTACATATTTGATGCGTTTCAAAAAGATTTATCAAATAACTCTAATAGTGCAATAGCCTAAGGCTGGTATATTAATTAAAATTTAAAAAAAAAAGTAAAAATAAAATAATGTTGTGTGTTGACTATTCTAAGATACATATAGCTATATAAACACATTCAATATTTAGAATACGATTTTTGACAGAAACAAATATTATAAATTAGTGTACCTACTTACAAATAAATACAAAAAATATTGTAGTTTTAGACAAAATACGTAAAATATATAAAATGTTCGTTATTTTTTTTTTTTTGAAAAAAAAAGGGCAAACAAAACAATAGGTATGTTACAAAATTTTTTAAAATATAAGTAATTTGCAAAAACTCAAACTTGAAATTGAGTAGGTACATTATAACTTTTTTAATAGCAATCCAGCAAGGAATTCATGGAAAATTATACCCATTACATACCTACTCCTTTTTTTTATCAAAAATAAATAGTTTATAAATATATTTACCAAAATATCACGTAATTTATAATAATTACTGTAGCTCACTTTATTGTATTTAAAAAAGTGTTATAAAAATGTTAGATTTTATCTTGATTAAACAATAATAAATTATCGTGTCATATAAAATTTTATCGTACAGAGTACCTATATAGATATATGCATAATAAACATAGAATATTTTCTTATTCATAATAATATTACACTTTCAAAAAAAAAAAAAAAATTACATTATACACCATACTAACAACTCGCATAGGACATTTTCACACTGAATATATGTAGACCGATATTAAAATTAGAGAAACTTTAACGCAGGCTTCGAAAACCGGCCCTTTTTTGCACAACCACTATATGATAACTATAATAATAATTATAAAATAATATATAATAATTAATAAAAAAAAAGTGCATTTTTGAAAAGGTATTTCATTCTGGCATGACAATTCGCCAACGATCCGCGCATAATATTATCGTCTACCTACCTTTCCGAAAACCATTGCCAAGATCGCGAGAAGCTAATAATATTATATCATATCATACTCGTAAAGGCGTTTACGGGTGTTATAATATTATATAGTAAGATGACACATTATTATATCATTATATTATATATAAGGTACACGACAATATATTTGGCGAAAGACATATGTGTCGTAAATTTCAGTCGCAGAGAATTTAAAACGTTTGGCACTCTATAAGATTATAAATAAATATAGCCGTTTTAACATAATATACCATCGTCTCGATGGACACGATTTTTACACTTATATAATAAATATTATGCTTTATAATATATTCTTTATAACTGCGTGTCTACGTGTGTTGTACTTTTGTTATTTGTTATTATTTTCAAGCTTATAATATGAGTATAACGAGTTCGATAAACCTACTCTACGAGCGTGCTAAATTCCCAATTTCTAAACATATTAATAATAAACTATAATTTCACAAAAAAATTTGTTTAACCTACTACATACTAAATACTTATATAGTTTCTTCGTCTCTTTCGCCTTCTCTCCCAACTATTTGAGGTCAGCCAATATACTTATATATAAAAACCTAAAACTAACAAAACGAATACAAATTGTAAAATATTGGTGTTGAAATAACTATACATCATTAAACTCCTAACCATATTATGTACTTGTAACTACGAACAGACGGACGGACAGACACAACGGGAATAGAAGGTGCTCTAAGCTTATGTTTATAAAACTAGTATGTATATCATAGATTTTAATATAAAATTAAAATACATATATTTTTTTTGTTTTGAAGAATACGTATATATTTTAGATTCTGAGTGAAGCGAAGGCTATATTGCAGGTTTTACAATGATGATTATGTTTTTTTTTTCTGGAAACAACTTTTCGACCAGAAGACTTGGTCCAATCATTTTTTTAATTTAATTAAACTAATTATAATAAAATACATTTTTAGAAAAAAAAAATCTTATTTTCATTGTTTTTGTTTGGATAAATTTATTTCAACTTGGGTTTATATTTTCGACACAATTATTATTTATAAGCATTTTAATTGTTTGAAAAAGAATATTGAAATAATTCATTAGACTCTCCATTACTATATACTCCCATCATCTAAACTTTAATCTATATACGTATTATAATTATATGTCAATATTATATATGAAAATGATAGATTTTGAAATTTTTCTTAAATCCAAGGTTTCTATGTTAATTAAGTCGATTACGTAAGAAATATAAGTTTTAGATTCTAAACAGAGCGAGGGAGCTAATGGTTTTACAATGATATTTTAATTTTAATTTTTTTTTTTCAATACCATCAGCATTATGCGCATGGCCTGTAGGAATTTTCCACTTATAAAATTGCTGCTTTAAAAAAACAGATTAGAACAAAATATACCACGATAATAAGGAGGATGTTTATTGTCAGATCAACAATGCTCTTTATAATTATGACGACGAATCGAGGGGCGGACATAACAGTGATATAAAGTATCTTAAATATACTTATATGATGAGTTATGAATTATGCGAATAGAAACTTAAAACCATGTAGGTAGACAAAAATAACTAATATTGTATATGTATATTTCCTAACACAAAAATTTACTAATAAGATGAGAGTCTTATATAAAAGGAGAAAAATAACCATGTGGTATATAATTTTCATGTCATATGTGTCGCATAAAATAAAAATTGTAAATGAAAAAATATTTATTTCCATATATAATAGAAGAAAAAAATGGAAACGTAATGCGTATATTAAACTATTGTTTTTCCTATCATGACTGTATAGATATACTATTTAGCATGAATTATGCAGCAAGCTGTTATATATTGTAAGAAACCGGATGTTATGATAAAAAAAACTGTATATTATTATGTTTATTTAATGAAAACACACAATAACGATTAAAGTGTCAATTGCCTGAATTTAGTGCACAGTGATAATAACTGTTATTTTTTTTTTCTTTTTTTTGGAACGTGTGATAATCAAATCCGTATCGACGATATAAATATAGACGTAATCAATTAAAATATGACTGTACGTGTAACTAAAACTAATTATTTACTATACATATATGCTATAGGTATTCCGTGAGCTTTAAACTACTCTGAAAAGTAATTTCAACTGTACATATATCTACATATATAGGTATATACTATTATTTAGGTCTTGGAATTTAATTTAAAAACTTTTTTTTTTTTTTTAATCGACTAGAATATTGAGCTATTCATGAGAAATATTTAGAATAAAGCGCGGGCGGATAAGAAACTGCAGCAGTGACAGGCGGCGAATAAGATTCGTGATAATAGGGATGGGAGAGAAAGTTTCGCTGATCGTCAGTCATATTATATGAAATCCACAGATATAGCTGGTATAATAAACGTGGTTGTGATGTGAGAGACCACTCGGTTCGTCGAGAATAGATAAAGATGTTGCATGGAGGAAGAGTTTTCTGCAGGATAACGAAGAGATCGAATCGGGCTATTATTAAAGGAAATGACAGAAGAAATTATTATACCAAATTATATATCAGATACGTTTAAAGTGGGATAATAAAAAAAACAATGAGTACTGTGGCGAACGAATGTATTTATCGATTGATATTGACCGTAATAGTATACTAATAACAGTCCTAGAAAATAAACACCAATATGTATCATTATTGAGGTTAATCATTTACGATCAAATGAAAATAGTAATAAAGAAAAAAAAAACTATTAAAAAACCAATACGATTAAATTGTATGTTTATTGTGGTAACAAGTTTATTAAAAAATATATGTACTATATAATATATTGAATTATTATAGTAGATTTTACACGATTTTCAGTAGTAAAAACATGTCTATGAACAAAATAACAAACGAAATTACCTCTCAAACTGATTTCAGAGTTCAAACACAAAATATATTGAAATTTAAAGAAAACAATATTTTGGAGACGATTCCATAGGCGTTTTACAAAATTATAATTAGGATAGAAGTTGCAGCGATTTAAATTACTAAAAAAAATGATTTTTGTTCATTCGATATTGTGTTATACATAAGATAAGGATAAAAATCCTATGACATCGTATCCGAAATGTTGTCCTTCAAATATTTATAATATATGTTTTAACTTTAAAATAATTTTAAAATGCTTTTTTGATTGTTTTTCTTAAACTTGTTTTTAAACAAATGATATTACATAACAGTAAAAAGTATTACGGATAATGAACTATTTATAGATTATTTTTTTAATTTATTTTAAACATTTTTCAATTGTTAAATTTTTATTTTTATTCAAATTTCTTAAAAATTGCCTATACGGAACCTTTTAAGAATTAAAAAATACAGAATATAACAAAAGCCTTATCTATTTAAAAAAGATAACTGTAAATATACCAAATTACAATATAATTAAAATTAAATTAGTTAATAAGTTACATTTTTAGTATTAACTTCTATACTTAATAAGTTACTCTTATTATATGCAAATTACTAATTAAAAAATAACATAGTATTAATTTTATACGATAATGCTCATATTAATTAAATGTTACATTTAGCGTAAAATAAAATCGAAATTCTTATAATTGTACAGCTCGTTATTTATTGCTATTGTTGTAGCTCGTTTATAAATATTAAAATATTATTCAGAAAATACACCTTATATTGCAAATTTTTAGGAGTTTTTGTCGTGTGCTTTTATTGTTCTTCAGAAAATTTCTAATTTTAACTTTTATTAAGTTAAGTTATTTTTTTACATATTAACTTTAAACTTAACTTAATCTTAAGTTTATATATACAATTGCATTGCATGTCGGATGGCTGTTTAGCCTGATTGCTATCCTAGGCTGAGAGCCTTTACTAGCGGGATGAGTTTAATCGAGTACCTATACAGTTTTTGATATAAGGTAGCTTGAGTTGTTATTGTGCCCAGGCCGGATTAGTTATCTTGTTTTGTTTGTGGCAGGTAGTTGGTCAGTGATAGAGCAGCCTTATGTGTTAATGTAAAAATAATTTTTTTTTTTTGGTGGGGGAGTGGGGTGAACATTTGAAAATTTGGGGATTTCAAATTCCGAAATATTTTTCATTCAAAACGTAAATAAACAAAAAAAAAAAAAAGGCCATCGACTTTTTCTACTATCTATTTGCCAACTGAACCAATTCTGTCGACTGCTTTCCGAAGTTGGGGAGTGATACACTTCCCCATATCGGGACAGCCCTAGATGTGTTAATGTACGGAGAATGTGTTTTTATAGAAAAAAGATTTTGATTGTGTGCGGATAGATGTATCGATACTATTGAAGCGGTGTGTTTGAGGAGAATCTCGTTCTTCACGTATTTGAGGTATTATTGTCAATAGCCTTATATACAAATGGTTTGGATGGCTTCAAGTTTGTGCCAGTGGTATCGTTTTATGTAAAGTACCCATGCTGCTCCAGCGGAAGTAGAATTTATGGTAGAATTTAGGAAGTAGAATTTATAAGTACTACATACATAGTAAGTACCTTATATCCTGGTAAAAATAAATAAAATATAATAAAAATATTTATTTATAAAAACAAAATTATTCTAATAATTGTATGGAATTTATTGTTTTATTTAAAAAATGAATTAATATATTATATATATATATACGTATTTAGCCCGGGAATTTAAGACCCTTGCAGAGTTGATACTTTCCTTAATTTGTTTCTATATTAACTTAATTTAACGAGCTATAAAATTGGTTCACTTGTCTTGTAAACTATAATGACTATAGTATCTAAACGTTACTTCTATACTGAACAAAATAGCGAAAAATAAGTGCAAGTTGACAAAGGAAATGTATAATATACAGGTATATAATATATATATATATATATAGATGACTAGACGATAAAGGCCACATAATATAATCAAATAAAGATTGGTATCGTTTACGCTGATCGATGATAATACTGTACAAGGTACTGGTCCTACAATAATATAATATACTGATAACTGATAAGTGATAAGTATTGTGTGTACGCGTAAGACCACAAAAGGTGATGAAAAAGTTAATAACAATATGGAAAGGAAAGTCATAACCGTTATATTGTTGTTTGGTCCCGGCCGGAGATATGTGATAACGAGAAGGCTGCTGCAGAGTTATAGAATGATTATAAATGTGCTGCAGGAATCGTACCTATGTATACCCATTATTTCCGGAAAATAGACGCCATTGCGGCCACTTAGAAGCTAAAAACACGACTGGAATTTATAGACATTATATTATTTACTCGAAAGAGCAATTAAGAGAAATATATACGCTGATACGTTTACTGAGAATCAAACTGCTATACTAGTATAGGTTGACCTTCCGTCGGAAAATATAAAGGAAAAGAGGGCATAATTATAAAGGTACGGCGAGTTTAAGAAACTAAATACAACTTCTAAAAGGGGTAAAAAAATAAAATGGAATGCAATGACAAATCGTTTAACTTATAATGATGGTACAAAAAAAAAAAATATACATCAAAAGATATTAATTATAATAATTACGGATTAATTAAAGTAATACACTTATATATATTATACATATTTCCATTTATCGGATCGGTATCAACCACGGACTAAGATACTATGGACTGGTATCGAAAGATATATTAGCGGAACCAAAATGTTTCTTAATGGCGGGAGTAAAAAATCTAGCAAAACTGTTGCCATCTATTAGCAAAAGTTACATTACTCGTAAATTGATATTATTATAATCACGAGACTAGTATTTCATAGCGTTTTCCATCTATTGTATTTGTTTACACTACACTAGTGTAGACTGTATCACACTACATGCGTGCAATAACAAAAGCAGCAATGCATTATCAATTTTATTTAAATTTTACAAAATTGTATATAAATAATACAATTACGGATTAACGTATTATCTTATCACGAAAAATACTTATCAAAATAAAT
>JAIPRL010000400.1:31419-146047 GCA_025469235.1 Pemphigus obesinymphae
AATAATGTAGATATCTTGGCAGTTAGAAGTTATTTTCTGATTTCTTATTTATGGATGATTTTTAAAATGACGTGTTGTATTTTTTTTATTTTGACATGTATACACTTTTTCAGGCAGAAGAAGTCCCGAGTAGTTTTTTTGAGCGTAAAGAATAACCATCCTTTTTTACCTTTTTACGATATAATAGGTATATCGACTTTTTTTCCTAATTAGGAAATGTTAACTTTTAACTAAGTTAAGTTACTTTTTTTTCAAAGTTAAGTTTTAACTTTAAAAGTTAATAAAAAATATACGAGTAACTTTTAACTTAACTTAGCTTATATTATTTTCAATTAACATAACTTAACGAGTTAAAAAATATCGTTAACTTGCCCAGCCTTGATAAAACGTATACTTATTACTCACTGGATTCAGGAGAACCGTCTAAAACCTAACCGTGCCGCGGTGTCGGTGTTATTATTATAATATTATTATCAACGCTATTCCGAACTATATACAGTGTAATGTTATCGTGCCGTATCATTTATTTGCACTCGTTACACATCAGGGCCCAGAGGCATGAAGATGATTTATCAGCAAATGATAACATAAATATTGGAGTGATCTCATGATAGTGTGAAAATTGATCATATTCTTCTTTTTCTCCATCCCCTTCGTCCTCTCTCCCAACTGTTTGAGGTCGGCCGCCCCAGTCCTCAACTTCCACAGACCTCGATCGCCCGCACCCTCATCATATTTACACCCGCCCAACTCATATTACTCCCACCTCTTTTTTGATCTTTCTTTTTCCATATTCTTTCGACATAAATTCAAAAATGTACAGTTTATTATATATTAATTATAAAAAAAGTTTCTAAAATCAACCTAAATTTTGATTAGTTAAATGTTAAATAATTACAAGTATACCTATATTAAAATATTATAAATAAAATACAACAATACCTAATAATGTATGTACATGGTTTTATAAAAAATTTTCATAATTTATCAATACATCTAATATTTTATCATTACAATTTTCATATTTCATACCAAACATTTGAGTGCAGATGAAATTGGTAGGTTATACCTGTATGTAATTAGGTACATTTTTAAGCCCGTTTGAGGGACAGAACTGGACAGAATAATTATAATTGATATTGGGGAAAAATTCGAGTGCATTTTATCTTGTTGATATTATTTGTAAATTCTGTAGTTTTTTAGACTTGTAATATTTGGTGTGCAATTCTTATAATTATATGATACAAAATGACGAATTTCCCAAAATTTGTACCAATTATTTTTCTTTCTCCACTATAATTTTACATTCGGTTTTTCAGTTTACTCCGAATTTTTATACCCAGCAATCCAGCAGAATAAAGCAATTCAGACGATAACTTCGCACTTGATTTGACAATATTCGAAACATAAACAAGTGCGGTTTGAGACCCGATTCAATGTTATAATTTATAACCGTACAAATATTATAATAAATTATCCGCTCGGGGGAAATAATATTCTGGACAAGACCCCTGGCAGTAATCGTATATATAATATGTATGAAATGGGCGTGTAGATTTTGCGAGTCGAATTTAATAATAATAAAAAAAAAAATTACTCGTAATCGCATCGGACTTGTGCGGGGCGTGTGTATGTTATGCGTATGTTTTGCTGCTGCAAGTGTGCGCGGACCGCTCGCAGGTTAGGTTGGGACAAGTGCAAAAATTCCTCGGCCGGCGACACCGGTTCACGGCCACGAAACAACCGGTTTTCATTGCCAATGCACATACACACCACCACATATGTATAATATGCATACCACATACACAAACACAGGAGATAAGTCCGTCGATCGTGAATAAATAAATAAATCTGTAGAGGATAATATATCGGTGGCACTATTGTTATAAGCTCACTTTTTTCCAAAATATACTTTTTAAGTACATATTGGACAACAAATTGGATTATCCTTGTGTTTTTATAAAGGTATAGGTATAGGTACATGACCTATTTATATTGTATTACCTATTTATAAAAACAAATTTGAAAATTTACTTTTTTTTAACAATGTTTTAGCATATTCTTCAAGATACACATTTTAAACTAAACACGACACTATATCATTAATACAGAAAATTTTAATATTGAAAATGTTTTCGTTTACATATTTTTATAAATTGGTTCTTAAAAACGTTCTGAACAATATTTAAAATTTGAATACTTTCATTCTTAGCTAGCGTTATATTTGCAATGCTGCGGTTACCTACGGTTTTGCAGGATATTTCAGTTACATGCATTTGATTAAAAATCATCCAAATATTTATCATAACATTTTGTTCTGCCATTATATCATAATTTACATTTATTTACATGATATTCGATAATTTAAAATTCATTAATAATAAATTATACATGGTTAAAACAGATATAATACTAAAACGAAACTACATGTTCAAAAGTATACTAATAATTTAATATTAGGTACCTATATTATATTAATAAATATTACTGAAGTTCAGTTGGAAAATGCTAAAAAAAAAAATTATGATTTAACGTCTAACATATTATTGAACAATTTCGGATTTATGCCAAAAATTATAACAAGTGCCTCATAGAGAGGAGAATAATATAGTATAATCGTCAATTTTACATAAAAAAAAAAAAAAAAATAACTCTATTTCATATTCAATATTTAGATTTTATTCTAGGTTAATTTCAAAATTATAACAAACTAATTTGCACCACTGCAATGAATGAGTTACCGATAACTCGAAAATCCCATATCTATATTCATTATTCAATTGGTAGGTGTAATCAACGTTAATATAATTCGAACTATAGAAACGATCTCCCGAATAAATCAAAATATTTGGTTAGAATCTTTTGGTTCCGAGCCCAATATCCGAATATTATATTTTGAACATTTATTTGAGAAACAACTACACTACGGTGACCGGTGACAAGCCAGTACCTAGTAAAGATTAAAATGAAAATTTTCGTCTAATCTGTGGTGGTAGAGCGTAAAAAACGTGTCGGCGAAAGTGAAAATGTGACGGAATTTGTGTGTGGCGACTGATGAGACACACGGTCGAAACGCTTTCCGAGGTGCCGGCGCTTGTTGTCGTGCAACGAGTTATTTGTAGAATAATAAATCTGTCTGGCGACAATAAACGTTTTTTTTTTTTCTTTTTTTTTTTTTTTTTCATATGTATTATACAATTTATATATTATATATATATGTTCAATAATGTATTTACAGTAATATATAATAGGTATATATTATATTATGCGTGTATACTGCATGTCTGTATTTACCTGTTGCACACGCATGCACTCGAGCCTGCGACGAACCCATAAAGTAAAAACATCGAAATTGTTTTACATTTATATAAGATCGTACTTGCCTCGTATAATGACCAAATGGGTTGTTGTGTTTATATGTAATAAAATTCCTATACCTATCTACATAATAATATTAAATAGACACTATACAATATGCGCGCTCGTGTTAAATAAATCGCCCTTCGATATTGGTAGTCGTTTTTCTTTTTTCTCTCAATCCGTTTATTCTGCGGGGAAACGAGAAAACGGATAGGTATGCGGCACGGGTTCGGCACTTCCAAAAACTTTAAATGTTAAAAACATTTAAAAATTTCGATTGAATATACGACGAAGTGTTTTTTGAATTTGAATACCTAATTGAATTTACCGAAACATACACGTGGTCATAAGTCCAGTGTTGAGACTTATCTAGATAAATGTTAATTTATCTTTTATCTCATCTAGATAAAAATTGACAAGTTATCTAAATAATTATCTTAGATAAACATTTTACTCGTCTAGATAAATTTACCTAGATACTTTTTTAATTATTTTTGATTTCCACTAAATTTTCGTTATATTTATGATTAAGTATATTTTAAATTTAATTTTCTAAATTTATATAAAAGTATTTATATTTTAAATATTAAATTTGTTCTTTCCGGGTAAGTAGGTACATATTAAAATATATCCAATGATGTTATTTGAAATTTGGACCGGTTGCGCGTTGCCGCTATTTACGAGTACACCTGTACCTATGCTATAATAATTTTATTGTGGTCAGTAGGGGAAAATGGAATAGACCTTTTTTTGGAGTAAAAAGAACGGTAGAGGAAAACGAATCCTGTATTTGTGAGGTTAACGGCTACGATAATTTCATTACGGTGTATTGTGTATTGTTTATAAATTTAATAAGAATCTTTGAAAAATATTTTAATTTCTTTAATTTTATAAGCAAAAAAAAAAAAAATATATATAAAAATATTTTTATCTAGATAAAAAAAAGTTATTTAGTTATCTTTATCTTTATCTAGATGATATTATTATGACTTATCTTTATCTTTATCTAGATAAAATTGTATTTATCTGGGCTCAACACTGGTCATAACGCACATTGATTTTGGTGGTTAAATAATTTGCAATATTCGTTTTCGGGGAGTGATTGTGAATTCCTGCACGTTCTCTAAATGTCTGCGGGAATCACTCGATCCTGTATAGGCGCAGGGCGCGCGTAGCAGTCGACATTTCTCACCGGTGTACACGGTTACGCGAAGAAACATATTCTATAATATTACGACGGCCGACAAGTTTAATCGCGTTATTTATTTATTTATTTTTTTTTTATTATTATTATTATTATTATTATTATTATTATTATTATTATTATTATTTTGTAACAGAATATTTAAATTCATACTTATATGTTATATACGCACTCGTTACGTATATGAGTTGTTATGTACTGCTATATGTAATTGATTGCAATTTAGCGCGGCACGGGCGCACAATATTATTGGATATATATTTTAAACGGTTAACGTTAAGGTACCTATTATACTATAAATTATATTATTAGTACCTATCGTTATCTTTACGGTCATAATATACTCAGCCGTGACACACGCGGTGCGATACACTACATATAATGATACTGTCAGGAAGTAAGTATTGAACGTTTGGTCATACGTTATCTCCTTCAAGCCGACCATTTTCGAAAGATTTTTGAGCAATCACTCTATAAACTTATTATTTTCTATATACCTATTTTTATGATGGTCCGTCTTTTAAACTAGTCTCTTACACAACCGCCATAATAACCATATTATAATATCATAGCCGATGTTTATGGTTAAAAAATATTGCGATCTCACCGAAATTCATAAATGATAGTGTGTGTGTGTGTGTGTGTTCAATTAATGTATCCAGTGACTCAATCGACTATTATTTTGTCCGTTCGATCGAATCATTCCGTTCACTCGCTGAACATTTTCATAATATGAATAATTGTTGTTGTTGTTGATGTAGGTATACACCTACATATTAATGTCGCATCGTTGATGTCCGAACGACTATTCTTAGTTCGGACTGCAGCTTCTAAAATTTAACTTACCTCAAAAGCCCATAAATAATCTTTTTGTCAAGAAAACTTTAAAGTTATAATATGAGTTATGCCCATGTGCAACTTATTTTTCGATTGGCTCTCGTATTTATGTCGATTATTTAATTTTTCCCGTGTACAAATATAACAAAAACATTGTATATTACAAAAAAGTTTTAAAAAATAAATAAAAAATAGAAAAAAATTCATTACCGTGTAAGGGGAAAATAACAAACATAATATACATGTTTTCCGATCGACTAGTCACTTGCCTGACGATGGCAACCCATATACTGCATATTTTTTCTGGTCGAATCGTTTTTTCTACACGCATTCTTCGTTAAACTTGGGATGAGGTCCGTTGAGAGTTGAATCGTACATAATACTATACGTATATATAAAATATAATATATTATACATCGACCATCTGGTTCAAGACTGTAACAATACTCGAACAAAATTCAAAAGACGAGTCAACCGCACTAAAATCTTTCTTTTATAAAGTCAATTCGATTTAATAAGTTAGAAAAAACAACAACAATGAATTCCACTATTTTAAAATAGCACATATTATAACGTATTTACTTGCTTACAGTTTTTATATTTTATATAATAATTATTTGTTTACGGATTTTTACGGATTTCGAATTACCAAATAGGTTCGCGATACTTTTCGAGACAACCCGTTATATAATAATACACGACTAATCCCATGTCTCATCTACCTATCAGATATGTGTGTATGTATTAAATAACGACACGTATAATATCCGAACACAATAGACCTCGGACAATCACGACGACAATATAATGAACACGCAACTTCACAAACTTCTTGACACATACCGTATACCTTCATTTACCTGTACTCGAGCCGCATAATATGTATTGTTTAAACGATTTTCGCTCTAGTCTTTTAGAATAATGTATGTTGCATATATTTATAATAGTATAATATAATTGCACGTCATTTTTTTTTTTTTTTCTTAACTCCTCCTATACATAATATATCTTTCCGCGTCTGCAGTGTTAACAAACGTTTTTAAAATTAAAATAAACGCGTCGACATTTAACGGTAAATGCCCGTGTAGACTGAGTGAGAAAAGCGCGAACCTGTCATCGGCTTTGTTGCGGCCCGAATAGGCCAAAGGATACCGTAATGTATTGTCTTCTTGTATACTTTCTTCCGACCGGAGATCCTAGCTCCCGTTTTGCAGTCTAGGAAAATTCGTTACCCGTCGTAAACGATTTGTTGAGCCGTTGAGGTACCTGTGATTGATTGCAAAACGGTTTTTAGCGTTATATTTCTTGAGAAATCGCAATGGAAACTTGGATACAAAATATGGGAGAAGTGTTTACCAAAAATATCATCTGATACGAATTTTATAGCGTATAGAGTTTGTTGGACGGCCTAGGGGGCCTATAAAAGAGTACCAGGCTTTAAGCCTCTTCACTCTGTTTGAGGTAGAGATGAGAATGTGATGCTTCGTTAAATTATAGCTGTTTGCTAATATATTTAGGTGGGTATATTTGGATCTGGAAAGTTTGAATGCGATGGATTTTGAGAATATTAGGGCTTCGTTTTAAAGGGGCAGGAATCCGGTAGAGTTTTGAAGGTTTACATTACTCATTAGGTAGTGGGCACCAGTCATGATTCGTAATGAGGTATTTTGGACTACTTCGAGTCTAATCCAGTTTTTCGGACATATGATATTTCTCCAAGCAGGAGCTGCGTATAATAAAATTGGTTATTTAATATACATTTTAAAGATTGATAATCTGGTTGCCAGTGGCAGAGGACTGTTACGATTAAAGACTGGAAATAATGCCGCGCGTGCACATCGAGCTTTTTGAATGGTGCTTGAAATATGTTTGCAGAGTGTCAGGTTTTGATGAAGTATGACACCTAGGTATTTAGCACGCGACGAGTTGACCATGAATACTTTATTTGAATTTGGATTCGTTTTTGTGGAATGATTTTACGCCAAAGATAACTGCAACTGTCTTAGATACATTTAATTTTAGTGCAATCTGTCCATCCAGGCTGTTAGTCATGTCAAGCTGTTTTTTTTTTATGAGTGTTTTGATCGCACGTAGAAACTATAGTTTCTAATTAGTTACTAAGCCACTCGTTCATCTTGATCGCCCTAACTATCGGCCAATATAAATCGATTTGTTGTGAAACGCCTCGTATAACCCGTTCAGTTCGTCTGCGCCCTCGGGTGACATCATACACGTCTGACCAGACCAGGGGTTCAAATATATTAATTGAACAATGTGCGACTATTATTATATTATCATGGATATTATTGGGTTTTTAGTATTTCGCCGGGAGTATTCCACAGAGATGATCTAAAAAAAAAAAAAAGGCATGTAGGTAACACACCTGCAGTGCTTCCGCGATCTTTATAACCCCCTTACAAATTTAAAAATGTGACGGTCGCCAATGGCGCGGATGGGTTATAAAAGCATTCTGTATATTTTACTTTTCCGAGTATTCCTTTTTCAAATGCCGGTCTTTACGTTATTACCCGTCGGTTATATTTTTTTTCTTTTTTCGAGTCGCACGGATCAACCGAATTTTATAGAGCTCCTCTTCCACCCAAATATGCCATAGGTGCTTCGTATCTCCGGGGCCCCGACTTACGCGAATGCGTTATGGTTATGCAATATTGCTATCGCAATAATAAATATATAATTATAAATATATAATGTATATATACCTATATACGTACACACATAATATACGTAGGAAGGTATATAGTATGGAAACCCGTCGCAACCGGTTTTCGACAATGTCTGGAATGCATACGCGGCATAAATACGAGTCTCTTGGATTCTTCTCTCCCCGGCCGCCGACGACCACCTCTTCCGCGGTCTTCGCCGATGCCCGGCCCGGCCCGGCTAATATCCCGGAATAATAATCACATTATGTACGGCCGGTGCTCGGCGGCAAGGGTGGGCGTGACCTCCGGAAATTCGGTAGCTCGAATACATAAATCATTCGGCCGTACGTATTATATTATACATACGACGGATCATTAGGACACGTGGAATCTGCACCGATACGCGTGTAAAAGCGTTTAGGAGGCACCCGTTCCGGTACGGAGTGAGAAAACTGAGACCGGGGTCTTTGGATGTGTAAATCAGGTGTATACGTCACATAATATAGTATTAAAAACTGTAATGGCGCATATAATAATGGTATATATATATATACACGTATAGGCTATGGGTATGAGTAGGAAGTGCCGAGAATGTATTTTAAAAATCCAACCAGTCTACTTACGGAAAAAAATATAATTTGGTAATTATCCATAGAAAAAAAAAACGTAATTTTCGTAATATATTTGCACGGAAAATCCGGGGTTTCTGAGGCAAATCGTTAATAACAGCAC
The DNA here is from genome assembly GCA_025469235.1 of Pemphigus obesinymphae. Classification (NCBI taxonomy): domain Eukaryota; kingdom Metazoa; phylum Arthropoda; class Insecta; order Hemiptera; family Aphididae; genus Pemphigus; species Pemphigus obesinymphae. The sequence continues at coordinate 40,216 of JAIPRL010000400.1, forward strand.
TCGAGAACCGCTCTGTTACGGTGTCACGCGTAACGGTCGAACATATTATTATCTACAGAATATTCCTCTATGCCTAGACCATGCAATACGTCTCGTTACCGTGACCGTAGCGCAAGGTCCATCAGCGCCGCCGCCGTCCTCCCCCCCCGACGAAAAAGTGATAAATCGCTTTGAGCAGTGGAAAAAAAAAATAATAGAAAAACGCATCATTCGTGTAGGTAATAATTTGGAACTTGCATTTTGTAATATTGGTGAAATATGTAACTAGGTATAAGATATTATAGTAATGTTGTTTGTTGATAAATGATAACATTTTATAATAATAATAAATGTTTAAATAAGAACCGCGAAAATATTATTCTTCTTTAAAAAAATTTAAACAATGTAAAATATACTGCCTGTTGTTAACACTTAAAAACAGTATTACTTGAGCATTGAATCACCCCGTCATTTTAGCAAAATGCGAATAAACACCAAATATCTATACTGGAAATCAAATATGAAATAAATAATTACGTATTGTACTGTTGAATTTTAGGATAGATTTCTTCACATGAAATGTTTTGATTTATCATAGTTTAAATAGTTCATCAATTCCGGAATGTTTAGAGATTTTAAAGCTACCTAATTTATTTCATATGAATTGATGCAACTATTATCAAATAAAATATTAATGGTTTCATCGGTCATTGTATGGATTAAAATCATAATTTATGTACTTCAAACATATTTTCTGTTAAATTCTTATTAGTATACAATTACCTATACAAAATTAATTTCAGATACAAAATCAACTTGTTAACATGGAAAAAATAGAAAATATATATATATTATTTACATATTTATTTATTTATTTATTTATTTCAGTCAAATCAATTACAATTTCTTATTACAATAGATTACATTAACAGTAGCTGATACGTATACCAACTGAACTGTAAGCTCGTATCTGGTATACGGAGTTCATATTATAGTGTTATAGTAAATACTTATATAATTAAAATATGACTTAATTAATTAAATATTCGTATAACATAGTAGGTAGATATAATAGTAATAAAATTAACATCAGTAATAATAGGTATATGGATAAAATATCATATTAAACATATTTACTTTTTATAATTTTGTTAATACACGCATTCTCATCACGTTCATTAACTAATTTATTTATTGCCATTTTTAATTGATTTTTATTAATTATATCATTGGTATTATTAACTTGATTTTCGCATAAACATTTTTTTAAGACTCTTTCCTTTGTTATTTAAGTTGTTGAATAATAGTGTTTAGAGACAAGAATAATACGAAATGATTATTGGCACATATAGTATTGTAAATCGTAATAATTAAAATCATGGTTGTGCGTGGGCTGTTGAGCGTACGCATAAAGTTAATTTATCGTATCGCGTTTCGTCGTGTGTCTGCTGCTGCAGAATGTCTTGTCACCCGTTTTATATTTCGCGTGAATTGGATGCGCCCATTGTGTCCCGGTCGGTTTCGCCGGTAACATAATTACAAAACAGCATCAGAAATAGTATATATATATATATATGCATTTTTTTCTTGTACTATCAATTAAAATGGCATTAGAAAAAAGTACAATTATAAGAATGAAGATTAAAAAATAGCATCATGCGCGATCAATCTGTCATGGTTTAAAAAATTGAATGCCCTAATGAAGTTTTTTTGTCATCTCGTAGTCGTATTATATTAGTACATATAATATGTATAATACAATTATATTATGATCTTAATCTTACGAATGATTTTTTTTTTTTCGAATTGACAGAATACGAAACGATGGATCGTTCATTAAGGCCAACTGTTCTGCCGTGGCCACCATCAGAGAACTTCCCAGTAGCAAGGAAAACCGTTCCAACAACAGGCCCAACAACCACAACCACGGTATCAAGTCCGGTCAAGTAACAGCCCGCATGACAGAGACCTGTGACGGACATACGCCCCGGCACAGGGCGCCATTACCGCCGTCGGTGGAGGTGAGTTACCTATCTGTTTTTTTTAATATCGAATCATCGTTAGGCGCTAACGGCGGTGAACTCTGAAGGTTTCAAAATCCTGCACTTTTTATCACCGAAATCGTTTTAGTAGTATTTTTGACGATATTTCTATTGGTCCATTAATGAAGAAAATCCAGAAAAAAAGATTGCATGTCGAATCTTAAAAACACTCTACTGAATAATTTCAAAATACAACTATACAATAACCTTTCGTTTTAAGCCAGCAGTGTGTTATGTACTTAGGCACCACACCTACTTCACTATAATATAGTATATATACTTAAAGAGGTTTTATCGCATTCGTTTTAACAACACATTTGGGTTATATTTTTAATTTATAGGACTTCCGTTCTTCACACAGCGTGTTATATAGAAATATTTAATCTCGTTTATAAGCCTATAGGTGTAGTGTTACTGATGATAAAACACAAAAATTATCATAAATATGGTTATCTTCCGTGTTTAAAATTACATACCTCGGTAGGTATTTATCTCCGTATACTAATTTAGTAGTGTTAGCGATAAAACGATTTTAATTCATTTGCGGATTATTGGAAAGTATTATGTAAGGGTGAGTACCACTTTAATTAATATAAAATTAGAAAGTTAAATAACGAATTAAAAATTCTCCGCGTGTTATAAAAGTAATAATAAATTTAATTAAACTAATCTACGCGATAACACCGTGGTTTACTATATAACTATGATGCAAATAATATATACGTGTATATATATAGCTATTCACACAACAGATGAATTGTCGGTCTATAACATAACCTTACATCTAAATATTACATTTGATGCACTTTTTAATACATAATTTTTACTCTCTGGAATCTTTTAATCACATCGTATAGGTACCTCGAAAATATAACGTATGCATTTGTTTAAAAAAGTAAGAAGCGACCATCACATGTTTGGTTAGATCATTTCTTTCTCTCTCTCTGTATATATATATATAAAACAATGGCATATTTAGATATTTTTAGGGAAGGGACAGAGATACAAAGTAAAAGAGTCGTTGAGTTATTTCTGATTTCTGGCTCAAGACTAAATCTTAAAATTTGGTAAAACTTCCCAACTCTCAATCTATTAAAAAAAAAAAACAATTGCCTGAAATTTCAGGAGGGGAAATGAATCCCTCTCAACCACCCCTCCCCCATAAATATGCTCCTGAAATAAAAGTTGTCGTACCTAATTGTATTTATTCTATTCAATCTTGCATTTCAAAACACGCAGAATTGAACATAACAAGTGGATATCTATGTAGTATGTACCTATACTAAAAAGACCCAGTTACTTCAACAATCAACTTCTAACATTATTTCGAAGTCAATCTTTTTAATTTTTTAGAGCTTTAAGATTCCAAAATTTGAATTCGATTGGCTTATTTAACGGTAAAAACACGTCCTTTTCTATAATACATTAAATTATATTTAAATAAGTATAATTATAGGTGTAATAAAAATTAATATGAAACACGAAAATCATAGTGCCCTCTACATAAAAATTCATCCTTTTTCCAATAAAAATATATTCTAATTTTTTAGACTATACGTAAGCAAGTATAGACTAAGATTTTACGACGTATCCCGTGGCCCTTAAACTAAATTCAAAAACGTGTTTTATGCATTTATTACACTAGTTAATTCAAACGCTTCTTTTAATTATATTATATTTCCATACATATACCTACACCGACAACACAAGATTCATCGATGTTATTTTGAATATTATTCGGCGTCTCGTGCGCAGACCGCTCGCATCGTGAACGCAGAACGTTTCCAGTCAAACTCGGTGTATGGGCTCCTCGTCAACATGATGACGAACCAGTTCTAATGATATACATGTTATACGTGTGCGTATACATAAAAAAATATGAAAAAATTCCATCCGTGGGTGTTCAGACGTACAATGGTTGCACTTAAATGAAAAAAATCTCTATATCAAGGACGAATTTGAGGTCGATGTAGTCGGAAGAATCATCCTAGTACACCTATAGGTATTGGAATCCGAGGGTATTTTTTTATCCGTCTCTCTTTCTCTCTCTCTCTCCTCTCTCTCTCTCTCTTGTTCGTCAATAATATGCTTAATACAACGCGTAACTAAAAAGAACAATGCATTCTCTACATATATATATATATTATATTATTGTCTTAAAATACTAACGACAGCTTCGGTTATTTATAAACACACATAATATAATAATATATAATATGATATCATACACGCGTATAATATTATATAGATATAATAATATTTCGTCCGCGGCGACAAGGTTAATCCAATCATTATGAATTCACAAGCCGCGCAAACAATCACACGTTTTAAAACTTATACTTTTCGGTATAGTTATGTTTATACCGTGGTTACTGGCTAATTTATTTACGTATATTTACGTTTATATAAACAAACCGTTTTTTTTTTTTTTTTAGGTCAAGGACGCGTCTTGTGGACACGAAAAATCCCCTTCCTGGCCGGCCACCGCCGCGGCGACGATAACGAAAAGCAATGGAATGTCCGCCACTGCGGCCAGAAAGTCTTGGACGAACGAGGAACAGATCACTAACAGTTACCCAAAAGATCAACCACCGCCAATTGTCCGGCCGTACCCCAAGAGACTCTCCAACGGACTTTACACCCAACAAGTAATACCACAGTATTACTGCAGGTGGAGGAAAAAACAAAACGTTCTTCATATATTTCCAGAAAGTAAAACAACGTTCTAACCGTGTATTAAAGACGTTTTCGGTCCCTACAACGTTTATTATTTTACTTTCTGGAAATGTGGTATAGAATTATAATCATAACCACATATACCGCGCGTGGTATACAAACTAAAAATATTAAATTTGTGCACGGGAAATCTCACCTCTATATCGATCTTCACGCGACGACCCCATTTATACGTTGTAGCCAATGTATATATATATATAGGTACACACTAATTCTCATCTCGCTTTTTATATACAATATCGTGTGCATTCCTAAACCATCGGCCATCGCTTAGGTCCTACATATTATACTAATACGCGCGTGAAACACAAGTAGATCGGTGAAAGTTAATGAAAATAATAATAATAATAATAATAAAACGAGGAGGACTCGACGAAACGTAACGTGATAAGATAGTCGTCGCATTAAAACCATTATTAATTGGTTCGGAATTCCGTGTGAGAACCAATATAATACTCTATCACTATATCGATCCCTAGCGCATGCGATTCCTTAATATTTTTTCACTGTTACTACAATATTGTTTTCTACCTGTATGCATATTATACGCAATATTATAATAATATATGATGGAGACGGGTCACTGACTTTGGATTCTTCCATCTTTGGATGCTGGGGCTTCATGCTCCGTCGGTACAACACACGCCTCATTATCTATCTTTTCGCCGAGACAACCGAATCGATTGTTATCGATTATTATTATTAATCATCGACAACGAACGACTTGTCGTTGTTTTGCGTGATCGCCGGTTATCCTATCATCCATCCCCACCACCTGCCGGACCATCGGAAGTTGTTCGATCCCGTCATGTATCACTGTATAAGAGAATCATACGCAAAATTGGGATAATGAGTGAATATAATGTTAAAAGTGATTTGGTTCATATTTTTAATGTTCAAAATGTGTAGAGCTCGCTTCCTTACGTGGGAGGGGACTGGAGCACAATCGTAGGGACGGTTTTAAGTAATTGGGTAATTTTTAAAATATTCGTTTTAATAATAGCGAGGTGTCCAAGGGAGATGAATTTGAAAAAAAAAAAAAAAACTATACTCACGACATAGTAAAACGATCTCGGAAATATGTGCACACTAACGATAATGATAATGATGATGATGATATCTTGCCGGATAAAAAACGAACAGTGCATTTTTGTGATTCCGCCGATGTCGGTGCACTCGCCGATGACCTGTTATACATTAAATTCACTGCGACCGAGTCCGTTTTTATTGCCAATGGGAAGAGAAAAACGGCAGCGCTATAACACTTTTATCACCGATATCTTATATTTGCACCGGAATGTTATTTTTTAATTTAAAACCCACAAACGTCTTAAAATGACCCTATGCAACTTCCCTACTTGATAATAATATATATAACAAAACCCCGACAATAAAAACCTTTAAAATTGTTGTACATTAGCTATATTATTATTTTTCATTGTTAACATTGTGTTAAATGCCTTGGCAAATAGTAAACTTTCATTAAATCCTCCGGTTTTTACTATCCCCCCCCCCCCCCCGAGGCATTTGATAGAATTCCTAATTTGGCTGTTATATGTCTAAGTTGACATATATTGTTATACATAATATATTGGTTGTTCTCACTGTACTCTTGGAAAATTCCGGTGTAATATTCGTGTTTACGAACCGTGTCCAGTATTCGCCACGAATCGATTTGTCATCAATCGGCCAAGAACTAGGCGTGTCGGATATGAATAATAAGCGAAACACTTTCGGTGTACTGGCGGGTTGCCGGGCCGCGGTGTATGGATAAATGTTTGTTTAAACGAAACCGGTTTGAGCTAGGGCTATACGACCATCTAGACTTAGATGCCGCCGAAGTTTTTGACCCCGAGCCATTGTTCGTACGAGGAAACACCATTGGGCCTCTGCGCAGAAGAATTGATTAAAATTATTTTTATCTAATAATATAATATTGTATATTTGTATATTATAATGAAAAACTACACATACGCAACTATATTGTACATACGATTTTATATTAGTATATTCATAATACGAACTGTTTGTATTGTTATTACCATTCATCATCAATGTTATTACTGATATAGTTGAAGACGGTGATGGAGCGATGTGAAAAGGGCAAACCCGAACTGCTGGACCGAGCACGTTCAATGAGGACCAAGGGTGGTTACGTAGAAAGGCTGACGGCGGAGAAAAACTTTTGTGTGCCATTATCGACCACTACTGACCCAGTGGACCTCAAATCAGCTCAGCTCACGCAAGCTCAACTGGAAAAATATTCAAGAGCTTACGATGATTCGCCGCACGTAAGTGATCACTTCTAAATAAAAGCTCTTCCATCACATCCGTGAACTTGATAAAGTAACATTTTAACATAATATCCAAAAATGGTTTGGTAATTTGTTGGACATTTTCGGTTTCATTATTGAATAACAAAAAATTCAAAAATATGTCAATCTCCAACAAATAGAGTATTATAGTTTTAACGCAAAAAAACAACTCCAACTGCTGGTAACGCAATTTGATATATTCAAATAATTTTTAATATTTTCCAATTATCTCAAACATATTTGTTGGATATGTTAAAATGGTGTTTTCAATTTACAGAAGCTCTTCCTTTTTTGGTCCAAATGTTATCTTATTATTTCTTTTTCCATTTTCCACAGCGAGAAACAGACGAGTACTCAAGCTGTTTTGACGGTAGCGACAGCGCATTGTCCAGCCATTTGACCAAGGAGGAACTGGAACATTACACCCGGATCTATGAGGAAAAGTCCACTTTTCAAATTAGTCTGACCGAGAAAGTGGTACCTTCCCATCAACACCAGACTTCGTATGCGCAAAGTGAAGGATATCACAGTTACGTCTCAAGCACCGATTCCACGTCCACCCCTTTTCTAGACAGGTATTTATATAAATCATACCTTACTGCATCCAGAAAACAAAAAAACAATATTCTTAAATCATTACTAGGAAGTAAAATAATTGTTTGATGATAAAAAAAAAAAAAAAAACGTTAATTTATTTAATGAAATATTTTCTTCAAACATTTTTTTACTTTCTGGAGCTATTTTAAGAACATCTGGTTTTCTTCTGTTATCTGGTCAGTGAATGTTTCTTGTTCGTCTCGTATAACCTATATTACCACGTTTCAGGTTGAGGAGAGAAAACGAATCAGTCGTGGTCGTTGGCAAAGACTCAGAAAAATCCACGGCCCAAGGAAGGGACTCTAGCGCCAGCTCCGGTTCGTCCAGTGAAACGCTCAAGTGGCACGGTTCCAACAGCGACCTGAGCACGGTTTCCAGTGGTGGGCACCGAATAACCACACAACTCATAGCACACAGTGCCAAAGTGTCGACGCCACAGAGACACCATTCAGAGTCTGTGCTCAGCGTGACCGACAGCTGGTCTATCTCGAGTCAAGAGACCAGAATCGGTAACCAGAGAAATCTCAGGAAATTGTTCCCGGTCAGCACGTACACAGTACAACCTGCCATGGTCATGGACGAAAAGACTTCTCCGAAGTATGGATAATGCCTTCCTTAAATACATACTTGAGTTATAAACTATACGATATTTAACACAGCTAAGAACAAACACAAGAGGGTGGCTTGCGAGGGCTATCCTCAAAAAAACCTTCATATTCATAATATTTAACGTGTTTTTGTAACTTAATATAGCCAATTGAGTTCGTATTTAAATGTTCAGATTTTCCGAGTTAAAATTGCAGATTTTACAAAATTCAATATAATAAGTCGTTCTTTATTTGTGAAAAAAATATTAAAGATATTTTCAGAATCTAAAATACATTTTTTATGTCTAGCCCATTCATTTCCCATTTCTACATCCGCCCATACATCCACGTGAATCGGAATATTATGTAGACATTATACAACCATAGTACATTTTAATAACACACATCATTAATTGGTTAATTACATAGTGACTTAAAATATCATTATTTAGTAAACGATCTGTTATCATTCAACGTGTGTAATATTGTTCGAATTTTTTATTATTACTATTATGTATCTAAAATGCCATTTTCTATTTCCACCTCGGATGTCTATCTATAATATATGTAATAATACGAGTATACACTGTTATCAAATATATTCATCTTAACTTTTCTTATTACTCTAAATGACTTGGGATAAAATCCATTCTACTTTTATATGGCTATATCATATCAGACACCAATTGTATAACACAGGCTTTCTCTATATGCTTATTTATTTTCCTCCCACAAAAAAAATACAGTCATATTTTAATTATCTCAATCTACAACAATATAATACTCAACGCATTATTTATATTCTATGTCGATTGTTTAACGTAATAAATAAAGGATTACGTTGATGTCCCGGTTCCTCTCATATGGTTTGAGTACTTACATAGATCTAAATGATCGAAATGTAAATATCTCAATATCTCATATTATTTTGAGTTAATAATAATTAATAAATAATTATTTTCTAATTTATACTAATGTAATATAGTTTATCTAATGGCTTACACGATATTTAATTTTCAGATCTCCACCAGCACTGACTGTAGCTGAACGCATCAACGAACTGGAAAAACAACAACAGCAACAGACGTCCAACAAATTTATGTATTTTGATCCGGAAAAGAAGCATAAAGTGCCCGACCAATCACTCAGAGCCATACAAAAACGAGCTTTGTTGTCGTTTTACGAGAGACACCAGACCGGGTCGTCATGGAGATCTGAACCCCAACTGTCCCCACCACCCAGACCTCCACCAATACCTTCCCGCCCTCGATTGCCAACTCCCCTGTCGAGGCGTTCATCCATTTCGTCAGAATACGATACGCCCGTCACTTGGAACGACGTGAGTTCTAAGATTGTATAATATATTAAATCCGACCATAAAGAACTTTTTTCCGATTGCCAATATGTATACACTTTAATGTAAACTATATTTTATAATCTCAGATAAAGTATTTTTACTTAGTCTTGGCACCGACAAAAATGAAAATATTAATTTTACATAGGACTATTGTACTTCTTAGTATTTACTTATTACTAGACATGTTACAAAAATAAAAATATTAATTATATTTAAAAAAAATATATATAAATTAGCAGTTTGTTTAATTCACTTATGTTCGAAACGTAATACGGTTAATATATAAGTAGCTACTAATATAAGTTTATTTTTCTGTAATGTAACAACACAATTATTTCACAAAATGAACTAACACAAGTGAATTCTGAGATTGTTTTCAAATATTTAACTTTTTTTGATGGGCATAGTGCTTTAATTATTAATATATTCTTTTTAATGTGAATTTAATTAAATTTATAAATAACACTAATCATTTTTTAATATTTTAAATTTTTGGAGCCAACATTATGCCATTATCTACTTTATTGAATAATGTAATACATTTATTAAGAATCTTATATTCATATTTTGTTTTTTATAGTTTACTCGTGTGACATTTCAAATAATGCCATTTGTCAGGGTTTATATTTTGCAATTCTTCATAATAAGAAAAACAATGTTATTGAAAATTACTTACTATTTATTTTGCTTTTCACAGGATTGTTCGAAGGACGATAGTTCAACTGATGAAGTCAACAATGCCAACCCCAAAGAACTCAATAAAAACCCGCATAGAAGGTATACAAAATATTGAATTTAAATTTATCTAACTATATGTACTATGCAAACGAATATTAAAGTACATATTATACATGAAATAAATAATAATTAGATAAATAACAATACCTAACTATTATTATTTTATGTAAATTTTAATTTTTATTCGCATAGTAATTTAGATAAATTTTAATCCAACTATTTGATAACAGCCATAGTTAGATAAATAAATTAATAAAAATAAACACCTAACCTATACCAGATACCTGTATATACTATACACGTTTTAGTTTTCATAATTTTTTCATTTTTAATCTAAATTCTTACATATTATCCAAAATACATACACATTATTCCTATAAAAATTAAAAGAGAATAATACAACAGTAAGATTTGTTGTTATTATATTATAGATACTATGGAATATTTAAATATATTTTTAAAACCTTTTTATTTTTCCTATATAATTTGAATTTACTGAGTTATATAATTTATTTTATTTTCCTAACTTAATTACCATATTTTGAAACGGTTTTATAAGGGCAATATTAAAACATATAAAAAAAAAACAACCATTAAAATCTAGTAAGTAACGGAAAAATATTTATTTATATTTTAAATGTAATTTATAAGGGATGCTGTATGAGAATCACTTTTTATTGTTGTGTAATCAGGATATTTATTTAAAAAGAAAACATGTTTATACAAAACAAACGGCTCACCGACAATATAGCGTAACAAAAACAGGGAATACAAAAATAGCGACGTCAAAACAGCAAATTAAACATTTTCGTGATAGAATCTTTTTACTCTGAGGTCGTGTTACATAAATATATTATTGGAAAATCAAAATATGTGCATGTCTATATCTCACTGCTAATAGAATTTTCGAAATTGTAAATTACTATGAAAATAGAAATATTCTTGATTATTTAAAGGGAATCGCGTTTAATTAAAGTCTCCAAATATAACCTATATTTATCTCAATACATACATTTTTTAGATTTTTTTTTTTTATTTAACAATAATTGTATATTTTAATTTTTCATATATGTACTTTTTAAATTTTAAATTTGAATTATAACTGTAATTTTTAATATAATATAATAAAGTACATATTATTTTCGATATTTTATCATACGCTCAAAAATTATTTAAATTAAAAAATATAATTAATTTAAAAAAACTGTAATACCCTGATAAAAATAAAATAAAATCTATATCATATTCATAAATATTGTTATTTTTTATGATATATATTTTATTTTATAAAAATTATTTATTCGCTGTTTTTGTTACGCTATTTCGTCGTGATACCAGACAAAACAACAAAACATTTTAACGTATACGTTTCGGAGTTATCTAAATTATAAAATTCGTGAACGAAATTTCAGAGACCTCATCATTGGGATTTTATTGATTTTTTTTTTTTTAGTATCGATGAGTTTGTTATCTAATATAATGATTATTGTATAAATCGTTGTAATATTTTACATAATTACCATCTCGTAAATGTGGTCATGCTCTGTGCATTTCATATAATATCGTATTATGCCCATTTTTATTTTGCGTAAACACGCCGAACAACCTATTATCTATCACTGATAACGATCATTATAGTGGTATAATCTCGTTTAAAAGTTACACATCGTTCCGACCACTCACCGGGTGTTATTGTACAGTTCTAGTTGCGGTTCATTGTCCACTGCCGTTCTGGGTCCCATGGTCTTGGGACCGTCGATATCGATCGACGACTGGGTACCCGAACTACCCCCGAAGAAGAAACAGCTGGTCCGGCAGCAAACGCCGTCCGTGTTGGTGAAACGAGAGCCCAGTCCAGATTTACCTCCGCCGCCGCCGATCGTCGACGACGACGAACAGACGTTCGTGTCAGACGAACCGCTGCCGCCACCTCCGCCCGAGGCGATCTGGACGAAGCCCGAGTCGCTGAAGAACGACAAGTTCTTGCGGAACGGCAAGGAGAAGCGGCTGGAGAGCAGTTTCAGCGCCGTCGAGGACGTGCTCGGTAGAGAACACGCGCTGGACGGCAGCGGGCCGTTCCCCGACCACCACCGCCACTACCAGCGCAGCGCGATGAGCGGAAAATCAAAATCGCTGTCTTACATATTCGACAGTCACAAGGCCGTGCCGCAGACGACGGTCAAGTCGTTCCCGGCCGAACTGCTGAATCCGCCACAGACCTGTTCCGCAACCGTGTCGGCAACCGGTTCGGACGACAAACACGGCGGCGGCGGCGGCGGCAAGGATCCGTTGTTCGGTCGTTCGTCGAGCGTCAGGAGGAACAAGCTGACCATACCCAACAAGGACTACTGCAAATCCGAGTTCACCGCCCGGAAGTCGGTATTCCAAGGAGATACCGTGCCTGCGCAGAAGGTCTCCGGGCCGCCGGCGTTCAGCGCGTTTTTCATAGAGAACCCCATCTCCAAACCGCAAATCTGCAGGTCTCTGAACATGGACAGGGAAGCGGACAGGCAGATCGTGGCGCGGCAAATAGCTAGGCAGTCCATCCAAGCTAAGGCCGTCGTCGGACCGCTCAAGTCCTCCGGCGCGTTTCCACCGTCCCTCGAACCCAACTGCCCGCCGACGCTCTACCAACGGTAAGTCATTTCTCAAATCTATTTTTTTTCAGAGATTATATTATAACACGAACCTGTACGCACATCGTACACTTAATGGCAGTCGGTATTTTAATAAAAGTTTTTTCGAGTATTTGAATACATATTATTATAATATTACACGTGTGTTTTTTATCGAAGTTTTAACAACCTTTTTTCGAAAATTAATTTCATTTCAGTGTAAAATATGGGTATTTTAATATAGAGATATTCTGTACGTTTATAATTCTGAAAGATTATAAATAATAATAACTTCATTAAGACTAACAAAATACGCGTTACCAAAACCGTTAACCATTTCTGCTGACCATAAAATCGGGTAATACTCTTTAAAAGTTGTTGGAAGTTCGATACCTGTGTGATAAAAGTGATAAAATATTTAAAAATTTAATTCAGACTATGGCACTTATAGCTGTTATTCTATACGTTAAGAAGAAGCTGTATCCGCTTTTGTTGTCAATCGAACAGATAATGCAGCAAAATCATACTACGCAGAATTAACATTTTGGCGTTTAAGTTAAATTTATGGTTTAAGCACCTATTATAAAATTTAAAGAGAGGAATATTTTCTAGTGAACCTCATGGGTTTTTGTAAAATATCGTCTGACAAAATGTTAAAGCTAATTAAAAATATCAAAAACTAAAAATGCAGTAACTTTTTTCATATAATATTTTACAAAAAGTCCATGTGGTTCACTCGAAAATATTCTTCTCATTACATTTAATGATAGGTATTTAAGCTCTAAATTTAACCAAAACACCATAATATCAATTCTGCGTCGTAAAATTTTGCTATATTGCCAGTTACATAGACGGAGACAGAAAATGTGATAGTCATTTAAATAAAAAAAATAAATGAAAATTACTGGTCCAAATTTTGAAAAAAATAATAATAATGCTTTTAAAATGCAACGAATAAAAATATTTTAATTTTTGGAAAATACTTAAAACTCATTTTAAAAGTATACTTGAGTAGTTATATAATTGTATTTGACTATGGGGTCTAAATACTTTTAAAAATTAACTTTTACACGACTGCATAAGAAGTTTCTTCGCAAATAACAACAAGATTAGATATTATACTTGGTAAAACGAAACAAATATAGAATTTATAACTTTTAATATAATGTTATTTTTACAAATATTGCTAATTTAGAAAAATAATTTATTTTATTAGGTTATTAATCTGAATTGAGATTTCCGATCTCGACATTTTCGTTATAAGCAGGAACATAACATAGGAAACCATTTTGAATTTCGCCTTGTAATGTTACGTGGTGCGTACACGTATTATAGTTGGCCTATAATGATTTTGTCGGGCGCGCGCGCGCACTATAACAGTAATATTATTATTGAGTTTTCGACATAAAATGTGTATTACTCGATGTATTTTCTTATTTTCATTCTGTCAAATTGTCAATCAATTAATTTTATAAATATCATTCCACTTTAATCGAATGTGTCAGTAAATTAATGGTAATTTAGGCCAAGGAAAAATATCGTATTTTTCTCCTTACTTATATAATTACTATATTTAGTAGATAAATGTTAAAAAACATATTGTAATAACCTATAAAATATAACGTCGAAAAAATTAAAACTGGCTTTGTATTTACAAATAATAAATAAAATTTAAATGATGTCACGAAATAATGACGATTTCGGTAGGTAGTAAAAAAAAAAAACGCTCATTATTTTATTTATTATGTACCAATTAAATATTTGATCACTTTTGTGCGTTAACCGCATTTTATTTCTCAATTTAAACCAAACAATGTAATAATAATAAATAAAATAGGTACTAATATATTTTTGAACTATTAACTTTTAAGGTTACGAAACTATGTATTATTATTTTGTTTTATTTACTTTTTAAAGAAATCTATGTGCACGTTAAAGAAAAAGAAAAAAATATATTTTTAAAACCACTAGATTGTGTTTCAACGGGTACTTTCATTCAAATCGGGTTCGTTGCGATATTTGAAGTAAATATGTTGCAAATATATTTTATAGTTCCAACGTATAATATATTATGTTCGGCTCAACTTGTCATGTTGTGCGTACAGCCACTTTTTTACATTATCTATCTATTTGTATTGTCATCGCGTCGTTTATAATATATTATATTATTATTATTATTATTATTATAACAATGCTACCGGTCTGTTCGTTAAAACCAGGATATTATGATAACAGCGATGATAATAATTTATCACAATTCAAATCGATCGATCAGCAGCCGTCCGTCCTATAATATAATAATAAGTAAGAAAGTTGTTCCGGTTCGTTAATATAATAAAGACGTACGTTTTCCATCGTATATACATCATTATCGTTGCATTGTATACCCGTAAAAAAAAAGAAGTACCTAATTAAAACGGTGTGTGTGTGTTTTTCTAAACTCACCGATATTACTATAGTCTATGAGCATACGCGAGTTTGCAGGAAACTATTATGTTTCCAAACCGTCGTATGGAATCACGTCATTTAATCAGTGGGCATGCGGCGGGATAAACGACGATTGGTATACCGGAGAATAGCAAAATGGTTACGGTATCCGCGGTATCGCGGGTGCGCGCGGGTGTTTACATGGCGTTGCGTGCGGCGCGCGAAAAAGCCTGCGTCGAAAGTGAAAGCCCGATGACCGGAACGTCGTTTCTGATGATGATTGGCAAAAAAAAAAAAAAAAAAAATTAAAATATCGAAATTGAAAACGCAAATATCTAATGGCGTCGGACTCGTTGGTGTTTGACACGCACGTCAATATTCGTATCAATCAGCTCAGCCTGAAAACCCGACGACGACACAACTGGTTTGCATATAAATTATCGTTATACATGTTGCGGTGGCTGTCGGAGAACGTAGTGTGCGCTCATTAGTATACGCTAAACGAAAGCACTGGGTGACGTGTAAGGGTTAGGCTCAGTGTCAAAACTAGAAAGTGATAGTCGTCTCGGATAACATAATAATATAGCTATGATAACATTCGTGTACGAGGTGCGGGAGTGTCGAATATTTCGCGAAATGACCTTTGTAGATCTATTCGCCGCCGGTATTGTTGCGATCCGCATCCTGCAGACCAGCCGATGGTGGTGCACCGTGCATAGGAAAAGTTCAAAATGCATATTCGTGTAAATTACCCACTCTCCGTTCCCACTTTCGATTTGACGGTGGACGAATAATAGTAAAGTCATATCGGGAGAACACACGAATGCAACAATATACCATCGAGATCGACTGATTTTGTGTATCCCATACAGGTGCACACAAAATGGGCTAAAGCGCTTTCAGCCGATAGGTACCGATCTCAAACTCTATACATAATATACAAAATATATTATATAATGCGTACCTATTGAAGAAAGAAAACTGAAAGTAGAAAGTGCGACAGGTAAACGTTTTATATATGTATATCGTGAAAACTGTATAATACGTCATAATTGACGATATTTTCGGACATCTATATATACCTTACCTACTTAAATGTAATGGTACGACAATAGCTGATTATGGCAGTGCGTTATCAGGCCGCCGGATCTGTATCTGTGGAAAAATCGTGTCTGTCGCGTTCGAGTGCGGTGTGCGAGTTGCGGGCGCGCGCGCGAGTGTTTTGTGTTTAATATAATTTCGATCGGCGGACCGACGACAAATTCAATTAAATAGACACAATGAACCTCTAGTCGAATTTCACAACAACGTGCGTGCGTTTATTATAGATACTGCCGTTTATAAATTGCTTTTTATTATCTTTATCTTCTTTCTCCGTTTTTTTTTTTTTTTTTTCCCCCACTATAATATACTTTATCTATCTATATATCCTTCGGCGGATATAAGGATTATACGTCTGTACATCGACCCATTATGTACCTACTCGTTCGTATAAATATATATATATATATACACCCGTGTACAATATAATGGATAACGCACGCGTGCAGTGCGCAATATATACAATATAAACATGCGACAATAACAAAAAGGGTGAAAGTGTCGCAAACGTATACGTATATATAGTGAGAGTGTCACAAGGGGACGTCAGGATATATTATATAGGAGGCATGCGCTGCTATCAGACAATGATAATAAAATATATTGTACACACGCCCACGTTTCGCGTCCTTTTATTATTAACTGCCGTATCCGTCTATCCGTGCGCCGCGTGGTATACGTCGCTGACACACTGAGAGAGACTTTAACGCCGAAATTTCATCCACAATATTATCCGTTATGTACGCGCGAGAGATTTATTACCTCTTGGATTTTTTCCAAACACTAAAGTACGGATTGTATCGGCATTTTAACCACCGTGAAATATCAACATAATATCATGTAACCTACCTACGTGTTATTAATATTATTATATACCATACGGCCCGTACGGATAATGTATAGAGTATATTATAGTCATTAAACGACTAAAAATATATCGTCCAATCGTTGTAAATAATACAAATCTATAACCATATACTATATACTCTATAGGCAACGACGATCAAAACGTATTACAGTTATTTACGTTACAATATAGGCTTAAGGTGGTTGGAGTCGGTCGGTCAAAAATATATCGTTTTTAGACCTTTCGCCGTGACAAAATTGCGCGACTTTGGCCGATCCGATTTTAATTCTGTAAAAAGCATGATATTTTTTGATTCATTTTCTAGGTTTTAATCGAGGCGTTTTTCGAAATAAGAATTTTCGATTTCGGTATGATTAAATAAAATTTCCATATTTTACAAATCGTTCACTTGTGTACATCTAAAGCGGAAAGTCATATTTCGAAAAACGCCTCGATTAAAACCTGGAAAAGATCTCAAAGAATCTTATGCTTTTTACAGAATTAAAATTGGACGAGCCAAAGTCTCGTAATTTTGTCACAGCAAAAGCAACTTTCTGTTCAAAAAGTGATTTTATATATACGATCTTATTTTCATTATTTTCACACTTACAATTCATATAGACGGATATAGATACAAGCCCAAGGAGTGTATTTATTAATTTATTATTAGCCTTATTAACTTCAATGACCTCTCTAACTGCATACAATTCTGAATTTAAAATTTCATCATGTACGATAAATTGCCTATATAATACTCCTTAGAAAATGACCGACTCGAACCCCCTTAACAGTATTGATTTAAAATACTCTGTAGCCTGTAGGGGTATGCACAAGTTAACTACATTAACCGAGTCAGATTACGTATATTTGGATTTTGGGTGCTCGAGTCTTTTTTTAAAGAGTTAAACACTGGAAATGTGTGTCTACACGCGCGCATGAGATAACACGTAATAAACTTCAAATTCGGAAACCTGAAATCCCCTAAAAATAGTGTCATTTCAGGTTTTACTAGGCGAGGGCGACGTTTTTACCGGCCCCTTTACAAATATTCATTGCTCGATCTTCGTAAATATATTTATTTATAAGGAAAAAAAAAGTTATCGACTTTTATATGTATTATTGTCAACAAAACTAAACTAATTTGACATTGATATTCCCAACGATCGGCCCATTAATAATTAGACGAGGGCTTTGTCCTCTCCCCCAAATGACGGTACTGCCCATAAACAGGAAAAGACCTGATGATTTTAAACGTTTTCTTGGTCGGTTTGTGCCCTATATACGATCCCGAGATTTGAATTCAATAGTCCTACAAATAGAAAATTTTAATTTTTATTATGAAAATTTCCCCGCAATTTCAATAATATTGAAAATTCGGGACATCAAAAAAAATGTTTTTTTTTTTTACACTAGTTTCGATCAATATACCGAAATTATCCTGCAGTTTTCGACATTACCCGTAACATGTACCTACAATATTATTCATTGAGTTAGTGTACGCACGCGAGAGAAGGCAAATTGAACTTAACTATAACACTCGTCAAACAATAATCTATATCAATACGTACCTATATATACGGTATTTTCCGATTTCGGGTTAAGTCGTGCAGAAACAATAATAATATAATTTATACCTACTCGACGATTGTTTGCGAAAACCCATCTGCGTACAAATTAAAATCTGTACCTGTATAATATAGGCGTCTTTTTTTTTTCTCGGTCATTATTATTATTACTTTTTTTTTTTTCTTTTTTTTTTCACAACGACGACAATATATCATAGGACTGCGTTATTATTTTATATAGCACACAATATATTATCAATATTTATATACGGTTTGCTGCTGCTGCTGCGGCGGTATATATAGTAGTACTTGTAGCCGAGCGAGCGAGATGTTTTTTTTTTTTTTTTTTTTTCTGTACAAAACTGCGCGTTTCTGAAGAGGAAGGAGGAGGAGAAGAAAGACGCCACCGCGTAATGGAAGTCAAATCCACGTAACGTCGGTCAAAACTGGATTTGCACTCGACAGCATTATTATTGACGATAATATATTTGTATGTTAGTATTATACATAGCCGTATTATTACATATATATATACCATATTATATATATTATAGAAAGTACATCTGCCGGCAATCCACCGTTTGTGCGCACACTGTATACGCAATGGCGCCGTCGAATCGAAGAAGAGTGTATCGATACTTTTTACTGTAATATATATAGTTTACTCAGTGGTTAAAGTGAGGGGGAACGGAGGGGGACGGCGTCCCCTTTCTTTGCTTAGCTTAAGTTTGGCGTCCCCTTTAGTATATATATATATATAGTCCCCTTTATATTTCTAAACGTTTAATTAAAAGTTGAGACTGAATTTGTTCTTTTGTACATAATATTCAAAAGTTAAATAAAAAAAAGTTTAAAAAATGGTATTTAGTTATAAATTGTATGCAAGATCTATATATACGTCCGTGATAAATTTTTACAAATTAGGTCAATAATAACATGGATTAAAAGTTAAATTTATGTAAATATTTTAAAAATATTACGGTACTGCAGGTTCAGGGGACGCCTTTTTTTTTTTTTTTTTTTGCATTAGCTATAATAGTCCCCCCTGCAAATATATTCCACTTTAACCACTGAGTTTACTATATATAATTGTATTTTATGCGCTGAACTCGCGAGAGCATATAATATACATATATATATTATACATGTGCTAAAAATGCAGGCGTCGTTGCTCAACACCCCGTCGATATAATAAATATAATAGGTACCTATATAGTAATTATTGCCGTTTGTGTTTTGCCGTTTTCGACGGAATATATTATTTATAAAGGTCACGCGTAACAACTGGAGCACAGCACGTCTTCCGCGCATAAAAACTGTCGTCCGTCGCACGACCGACTGAATAATATTTTTAGGTACACACGCCGACGACACGACATTCAAGACCGAATTAAATATATATTATATTGTTTATATTTATTTGTATATTATAATAATACGTATATATATATATGTATATATTACGACGGGATGACGAGCCGAAAATGAATGTTGACCGGCTCCGGTTTCGACACGATTCCGACGCGATGACAGCCCCGATGGCATCTCTGCAGTGCCGCACACAAACGTTTTGATGGATATTAATTATTGTCACCCGGTCGCGGAAAGACGTTTTATTTTATTTTTTATATTTTTTATTATCCTTATAACGGACTTGTTGTGTAGGTATATATCCGGTGAAACTGTACTTTGTCCCGTATAATCAAAGTATATCTGTCGGACGCGAAACCAGCGCAGATTTTTACCTATTGATATGTATATAGACCGTAAAATTACCTGGTTATCGGGACATCGTGTTCCTTCGGAATTGTTCAGTCCATACTACTTTATACAGCCGAGCACCGGGAGGGGGGGGTGTGAGGTAGAGCTCAGCGACGTGGCGGTCTCCCCCTCTTTGGAGCTTTTTTTTTTTTTTATCATTATTCGGCGAGTATAAAATTGATTTTGAATAGGGATTACCTAGCACTTTATTTCTCCAGTTATCCCTATTCGCCCCTCTTAAATGCGCTTCAGATCCGCCCCTGCCCGTAAACTTTGGATATTCTAATTTATATATACGCAATTATTGTTTTAAACGATATTTTCGACTCTTATATAATAACGATTGAAACGCTGCGATTGAATTTCTACATTTTCGTCTCCCGTGGAAATTCATTTTATCCGCGCCGTTGAATTTTGACGAAAATTCGTATATACATCCGCCAATCTGAGAACCCTATTATAATATATAAAACACCGGTCGCTTCAATTTTTATGAACAGCTACAAGCGCGGGTCTACCGCCCTTAAAAAAAACTCACTGCGGACGATTTTGAAGTGCATTTAACCTCCAATACGTCGACACAAAGTCAGATTCGGTACAAATACCGATCGCTCAATAGTATATATTATACCTCTATAGAGACACTATATATTATATTACGTTTCCATTTCGCCGGCCGATTCACACAATTCGTTCACGTCTCGGAACACTTCGATACGTACAATATTAATAATAATAATAATAATAATCCGTTTGTCCGTCGACGCGCGTATATCTCTATCGTCGGCTCGCCGTATCATAACTATATTGCTGTGGCGTATCCTTCCGCGGGCGTCTCCGCGTTGCTTTCGGCGGACCGCGTGACGTGGCGAAGGACTTTTAGAACTATAATACCATATTATTATGACACCGGTTGAATCGATTTCAGTCCCATACGTATACTCGTAATATTATGTATAATAGTAATAATACGAATACCATTCATCCGCATATGTGCGCATTCCATATACATGCGTGTATATATATATATGTATGTACGACAATTAAATTATCCGTGAAAAACTATACATACATTCACAATATAATAACGACCCGGCAACGAATTTTTAACCGTATAGAGTAACCACAAGCACATAATATGTTCAGGGCCGTCTCGGTTCCTCCTATAATATGTATATATATATATATATGGTACATATATAATATACATACGATAACGCGTGTGTAGCTGTCTTTAGGACGTCGGTCCGGGAAATTTTTTTTTTTTTTTTTTACGACTAGGTAGGTTAGTACGTATATATCCCGTCATTTTTCGTCGAGTCCGGTTTATTAGACGATATCGGCGTGTTTAGATTCCGCAAAGTCCATAAAAAATCCACTCGTCTAATATTATGAATTACGATGTACATATATATAGTGGAAGTATGGGTAGCGAAAATGGTTATTTGCGCCATCCGACTTTTCATTCTACGTAAAACGGGGCCATAAAAATCAATCGTAACCTAACCAGGTGAATTTTACGACACGTATAATATACAATATATTATATTATATAGACATCGCGAATGTAAATTTTAACTATTCCGAAACTGTTTCTTAATTAAAAAAAAAAAAAAAAGTAAATAATGAGCATTGTGCACGTTTTACGCTCGCAGCTGCCTACCACTACCGTTGTTCTAACACGTGGTTTTTTTATATACATGTCCGAAAAACATATTGTATATCGATGACGCCCATACGGCCGTACTTATGTCTAAAACTTTAAATAGTGACTGCAACAAGTGGTAACATATCCATGTTTTTTAATCAGTATATATATACACGAACTACCTAGTAATGCGACCAGACTTCTGAAAAAAGATTTTAATTCTATGTATTCAACGTTTTAATTTTTTCATCAAATATCCGGGATAGTTTGGAGTCAAACCAAAATAAATTGGAAAAATCAAACTTATGTAAACAATAAATATAATGACTGTTTCAAATATGTTACCAATACAAGTCTTATCACTTAGGTCTATCGTACATTCGTACGTCGTACCAATAGGCAAAAATGTGTAGGTAAGCAGAGGAGTGTTTATAATTTCGTTGCCCTAGGTAAGCAACAAAATTTTGGTGCCCCCAAATAAATAATAAATAACAAATAAACAAAGTAATACGCAAAAAAGAAAAAGTCATCAAAACAATGTACCTAACAATGTGTAGTAATATTATTCAAAACCTCTTTAAAATTGTTTAAAAAAGTAATAAAATAATTTATATAATATAATGCTAAATTTCGTTATTTGGTGAAAAATGGCTACAAGTAGGAAACTACATTATACGAGTATTATATATAGGCATAGGAAATAGACTGATGGACATTTGACAGTTCAAACATCAGTTCTCAATATTTTGACGACCATTAATTAGATTATCCACCTCCCCCCGAAATCTACCTTATGGATGTTTTATAGGACCTATACGTAGACAGCAAAATAAAACGAAATGTTTTAAAAACACTTTATTTTCTTTTGCTAACTGTGATCTGGGTATATAGTATAGTATACAAAATTGATATGTACCTAATACTATATTCAAAGGAGAATGGTTCTTGAAAACAGTGTGTGCACCACTGAATGTCATTTGGTTTTAAATTACATTGCATCGTCGTCTAATAATTTATTATTATTATTATTATAATGAGGATTAATGACTCATTGTACAGCGTACATATTATATAATGTATAAATTTATAAAAACGTATAAACGTGTACGTTCGAGTGACCATTGATACTATATAAATGGACTGGATAAATTCCACACCCTGTATCTACCATGATGGTGAAACTGTATTGAGATCGGAGTGAGAGTAGTGAGACAATTAGAAAAATAGAGACACTTGGAGGGAAATCGTGGATAAATATACTTTAACATTGTGAAACGTTAACATTTCATGATAATATAATATACCAATAATATTTGTTAAAATTGCATGGCGTAAACACCTAAAGCGGTAAAGGACAACATTGCAAGGGTGGGTTCAAAAATTCAATTCGAGTTAGCTACAGTTACTATAGTCAACTGCGTGTCGTTTAAGAAAACAGAGTTAACTCTATGATGACTCCCACTCGAAAACGTCATGCTTTTGACTCCGAGTTAACTCTTGTTGCTGATAATAACTCTTATCATATATATATATATATATAGTGAGAGAGAGAGAAAGAGATAACAAGTAATTTTTATTTATATTGAATATTGAGCACGTATTTATAGTATGATTATATAGAACTTTATTTAAGCACAGAATAGATACCAACGTAATTAAAAAAAAACCATTGGAATCTTTTCAATCTTGTTCGTGCCCCGTGGGTTACTTATCAAAAGATCTTATCATTTATCATAAATATTATAACCATCGTTCAGATTTTCGGAGTAATCTCGATTAAACCACTCTACTCGTATCTTCTTCTTCTTCGTAGTTAACGGCCTTTAAGACCAAACTGACAAAAACATGCCATGCCATCTTTCCCTATCCTTCGCTAGGACTCGCCAATCAGCATCCGGTTCAAACCGCTCCACATCTTTCAACGCCTGGTCTTCCCACCTCAACCTTGGTCTACCAAGTGGTCTTACGCCTTCTGGAGAGCCACATAGTACCTTGTGTATAAAGGCGCTTTCCTTTCGCCATGCATGGCCAGCCTAAAAGAACCGCCTCTTTCTTATATCGTCGACCATGTTTGGTTTCTGATATAGCTCCCTGATCTCCACATTATGTTTGGTACTCCACTCTCCTGTATTCAGAAAAAGTCTCATCCTTATAAAAATAAAAATCCCCACTCTATGTACGTACGGTCTATTCTTACGTATGCTGGTCCGGCATGGGTCCCGTTAGTTTCCAAAACTAACTGGTCCCGTGTAGAAAGCGTACAGAACATTGCTCTACGCACAATTCTGGCAGCCCCATTCTACCTATCAAATAAGACACTACTTGACACAGCAGGTCTACCATAAATTCACTCACATATCCTTTGGAACCCAAAGACAGTGTTCTATAAATATCTCAATACCAACATATTCGTAACCTAGGTCGCTCCCAAGTTCAAACAGATCAAACCAACAAAGTACGTCCAATTGATTGGGTAATCTAATAATCCGAATCTAAGTTACTCAACTCTCTGTACACATTCTCTCACACATCATAAACCAACGGCTGAAATGTGTTCACTGGCCCTCGAGACGTTCACGCAAGCAATAGCAATAGCAATATGTATTCCTATCTATGCAAGGGCCAAAAATCCATCTCATCTACTCGTATCTACTTTACTGTACTCTAACCATGAACATTCTAACGCACCCCTGAACGGTTGGTTTCGAGTTTATTTTTCTCTCCAAAGTCTAATTGCGGTCCGTTTATTTATATATTATTGTATGACGACGTCGGAATCGGGAACCAGAGGAAGCGCGGACATCGTCGATCGTTTTGCAGCTGTCGCCCGCGTTTCGTCATACATTATACACCCGCCCGCATAAATATAATATTATTATGGCCTTTATTAATTTATTATATATCCTTCCAGGACAACGACGATGACGATTTGTCATTACGTGGATATATACACATCACAATCGAGCATATTTAATACTCCCACGTCTCGACCCCTCTCTATCTCTTTCTCTCGTAATCATTTTGTTTACGCGCGCACGTAACGGCATTAATTATTATTAACAACGTTTCACGCACTATGCATTAACACACACGCATGGTGTTACTAAAATATATACATTACATCGTCATTAGCATAAATACCGCATATGTGTGTGTGTGTGTGTATGATGATAAGTGATAACTATTATATTATATAGGTACTGTACTTGTTCGAATGTCATTGCACCCTACTGTAACATAATAATATAAAATATTAGATGGCGAGATTTGTGTTTCACGTTTGTTGTTTTGTCTCGTTGCAAATATCCTTTAGAGTGTGTACAGATGATGACGTTGCGTTCACTCACGATGTACATTGTTCGGTTATGGTAGGTATAACTTTAGAGGAGGATACCCACTAGCTTTATAAAAGGTCCAATGTACGGGTAATTTTCTAAAAAAATTTCATTTCTTCCTGCTTTTTCGTCGGCTTCCGGACATCAAGACCATACCTCCAGACGTATGTAGGTACCTCTTCGCATTTATTTCTATCTTCTGCTGTCAACTTTGTTGCAAAAACAGCTCGACTTTTCCAAAATCACTTTTCATACGTATGGTCTTCCCAATGTATTCGTGACATTCTATATTAATGGTCGCTTACCCGATCGGATTCTCCTCAATTGTTGTTTTTAAAACTGACCCCTGTATCCGCGGGCCCGCGGTGCCCACATCATCGTACTTTATATATATTTATCTATTTTTGTTTGTCTATTATTATAATTTATTTAAATACTTTTAATTGTGTCACCATATAAATAAACCGAACTATCATATTATGCAAAAATAAATAAATCATCCTACTCTTTGAAATCTGTTTTATTAGATCCGGTCTTTAAAAAAGTTTTTTTAGTTATTTTTTGTGTCTTTTCCTCCAACCTCTTGTATGGTCATTAACACAGGATCCATATATTCTTCTAAGAATTTTCCTCTCAAATGTCTTTAGTCTCGTTTCCTCTGATTTTCTTATGGGCGGGGTCTCTGAAGCGAAAAATTCAAATTTACAATCGAAAATTTAGTTTTTTTTAGGACAGAAAAACCTTTTTTTTATAACCTTGCATCGGCCGGAGCACATTTTTTATTCTCTTACACAATTTCTAAAATGGAATACATGCACCGATTGGTGCATTATAGACTTGTTGAAATTTATTAAACTGAAATAATATCATTCTCAAAGTATAGCTACATTTTTTCAGACTTTTAGAAAATATTATTTCAATAAAATAATTGATGGGGTTCCCAAAGACCTTCGTATCGTCGGTCCGTACTTCGTCATTATATATTTCTGAACAGTAGGTATGATATTATACTGTATTATAATTTTGTTTTTTTTTCTCCGTGTTAAATCTTTAAAACAGTATATGCACCTGAAAAATGGTATGATTAAAACTTGATTGTATTCAATTTTCTTATAAAATATTTAAAAATAAAATTACAAATAAACAAAACAATAATAATATAATTTGCACTTAAAATATTTTACAATATCTAAGGAGAAAGAAACTAGGTATCTACCTAACTTTATTAGATTCTAAAGTAAATTGTTATCTTGGTGGACAATATTGTCAAATTTAAACAATCGATAGTCAATAATGTGAAGAAAATCGGTTTCGGGGTGTTACGGAAACCTGTAATAATAACGACAATAATGATATAGTAGGTATTTACAGTGTGTACGTTTGGCCGGTTAACTAATGAAAATAAATGCCATTGTTTCTAGTTTTTATTCGTATGCTTACTCAGATATGTATTAATAAAACAATAAGTCAAAAGTGTTTATCGTAATAGAGCCGATAGTATCTTAAATAATATAAACAGTGACTTTCTGCTACTACACAATTCGAAGATAAAGATGACACCGATCCCGAAATGTTAAACAAACCATAAAAATATCGTCGACCAATCAACCACGTGTCATTTATATTATAAAGCGACCTAGGCGGTATATACTATATACATAGAAGTTAATCGAGAAACTAACGTTTTCAATTATTTAAATACAAAAAAAAAAAAAAAAGAAAAGATTTCGATCTACGATTAATCATTGTATTTTTCTTTTCTCCAGTCGACACTATATTATATCCTCCGTCGATGGTATTAAACATATTATACCTACCTTATACTTAATGTAGATTATTATTGTGATACACATATTACATGTACGACTGGGTCGGTCGAACGGTCGTCATTAATATGAATTATTACTCGCCAGCATATATAGGAGATACCTGTGGTCGCAACAGCGGTAGACACCTCCTATATATTATACATAATATATTGTATATTATAATATACACACACACACACACACACACATATATATAATATATTATGTACGACAATTGTAGTAAATACTAAATAGTATAGTGTATAGCAGTAGTAATGTAATAGTGATACCTACTGTAATAATGGTAATATTTGATATTTTGATGAGATTACTTCCGAAGATTCTGTATTGCTCTCCCTTGCGCACACAACATCACCACGTGGTGCAGGATACAGCAGCGAACACTTACTATATATTTTATACACAAGTGTGTACATATGTATAATATATAGTGACTTAGGGGCGTTGCATGATTACGTTTTTGACCGTCAAAGTATAATTTCATTTATTATTATTATTATTATTATTGGTATGATATACACTATATATCATAGTAGGTACGTATATTATAGGTATATTCACTTTCTCCGGGCCCGACCAAATCAACGAAACATTTTCGTTTTCCTCATACCGAACGCAATCCCTTTTTTTTTTTTTTTTTTTTGTCGCAATTGCATAAAAATAATCACCTAGCTCTGATCGAATTAATATATACATATCGGTAGCCGCTCCAGAGGCTTGTATTCAGAGAGGTGCATGACTACCATAAAAAAAAAAAAAGAAGCTTTTTACAATTCCATGCCATTTTTCTATCCAAATTTTTAGGTCTGTATAACCCCTGTGACAGCGTGACCCCCCTACTTACACCTCGGGTTTTTAAATTAATCGATTAAACATTGATTGGTGAAAAGCTGTTTTTTTAATCACATCCAAGTTGATGTCCACCAAGAAAAAACCAATGTTTGGTTTGATACATCCAGCCGGAAAATCATTTTCTTGAGGTGGTTTTTTTATTTGATTCGTTATTCGGTGTTTTTATTATTGTTTTTTCAAGTTTGCATAATAACAAAGAATTAATTTAACTATAGTTAAGATATTATTATCTCTAAATTGTGATAATCGTGATTCGTGATAGAATTTGGTATATAAGGCATCACAATTGAAATTCTACCGTTTTAATCTTCCACATCAAATGTGCCAAGTAAAACGCCGATTTTTTTCATCCATTAATTTAATTATTCATTTAATGAATAAACACGAGGATAGAATATATAGATATGTATATATATTGCGACTTACGAGTAAATGATAACAATTTGATAACGTCCATAATAGCCAGTTTCGTGTTACATTATAGCTATACTCTCTAGAGTTTAGATAACGTCAGTTGATAATGAATAGTTTTGATAACCTAGTGTCTTATTAAACTGTATATTATATTTTAAAATATTATTGTTATTAGGTCATTTAATTATTGGCTTTAAGACGTATTATAATTTATATATTGATTTTGAGTTGCACTGCAGGATGTCAGATGATTAGGTACAACAGTCAACAGATTACGATATAATATATGAATTATGATGTATATCTAAACAATTTACCTATAGGTATGCCAATTATATTTTATTAAAAATGCACAATATAAATATATTTTTTCAATAGAAATAATGAATGTAGTAGTAAACATTTTGTAAATATTTTCATTTCGAAAATTCAATTTATTATCATTATAAAATTATAAAAATTGTACGATTCCAATAATTTTCAAAGTAATTTATTTCACACCAATATATATATTATTTGCATGTAGGTACATAATATGTTTGTCACGAGATATTCTCTGATTGCGGTTATTATTAATCATCAGATTATATTTTAAATATTTACAACAAAACCTTTGTACATTTTAACTGTGTCTAATGTCTATACTATATACTATATAATGCAGAAAACTAAATAAATTATAGTATATTATATAATCTATTTATAGGTTGATAGATAAAAGGTGGGTTAGGTAAAATTAATTAAATATGTAGAAGGTCTAGTTATTTTACACGATTGACTCTTAATTAAGGAACACTCATAAATAATTACGGTCATTGAATTTTATTACGTCAAATAACCTTCTTTTTTTACAATTTTAAATACATTTGTAACTGTACAGAAGGTTGTTTTTTTACGGTAGGTTAATATTTTACATTACCACGTATAATTATAGTTATAAATTTAATTAGATAAAGCAAATATACAATAATATACGTATACCTATATAATATAATCTTCCGGGAATGATTTCGTGCGTTATTATAAATTAAAATGTAAAGTCGTAAAATTAAGTTTTTTAACGTATTCCGTACATATTTCAAAGATTTTTTTCGCGAATTCCTGGATATTTTGGTGGGGACTGACCTATGATGTGCATCTATAAAACCAATATTATAACACCTCGTACAGTCGAACATTATGTAATGGTCTATACTTGAAACGCGGTTGAAACGTTCGCGAAATATTGTGCTTTAAGTTGTGTTTACAGTGGTTATATTACTTTTTTGTTAAATTCTGGAATTAAGTAAAAGTTTAATCAAAATAATAAATATCGACATTTTTTATATTTTTAAATAATTAAATCTATAACTAATCTACTGATTTAATTGATTGATGATGTTTAAAGTTCGTTTGCGAAATATCAATAAATAAATAAATCTATAATATATTATTTTGTGAGTTGCACATTATATTATATTATATGCAAATAATTTCTAACGTAATCGCGTGATGTACTCGTGTATATATTATTATTGATTGCTCAATTATACATTTAAAACACAAACGTTTAAAATACATAACTTAATTGATATATAATGTTGCGCAACGAGATGTTATTTGTTTAAATCTACTCTGTCGAATCTCCGGTATTTATTTCGGCGTTCTTACTTCTTATAATAATATAGAAAACCTGATTTATTCTATTTGCGTTGTTTGCAGAATATTAATTTACTTAGGTATAACGTTATTTATGGCTTTGGCCATTGCAGGCAGGTACTTGAGTACTTCAACGATAATTCGGACTTGGCCAAAATTATCATTTATTTTTATTCGCGATTATCTGTATATAAACAATACATTGTGTATTAATTTCTAAAAAAAATAAATAACTTTCTCCATTAATCATATAAATTCATAAATCTTGACTAAAAATGATGTACGTACTTATATTTAAAATATGAAAGGTGTAATATAACAAGATAATCAAAACATGCGTACCTACAAATGGTATTTGACGCCGATTACATACATTTTTTACCATCATGTAGGTACATACTATATTTTATATAATAATGATAAAAATAATAAATATAATATTATTATGTTTATAATTTTTATATTTTTATATATATTTTTCGAGTAATAATATTGAATTCGTATACCTATACGACTATACAAAAATATAGAAAAATTATCATAATTTTCCTGATTGTGTATAGTGTCACAGTTGTATGTAAATTTCTCTGCCAAATAACAAAATCCCAAAAACGACAGGTATCATTAATTATTTCGAAATATATCTGATCAAAAGGCATAATTTAATTATTATGGAGGGGATATAGGGATCTATAGATTAAAAATGGGACACAATTTATTTTGTATTTTTAAGTCGTATTTTATTTCATAAACCAAATCATTATTAAGTTTTTAAATATTAGAATTTACAACGTAGTCGCATTGAACAATACATATATTAATTAAATATATTATATTTATAGTATTTATTTTGAATATCTTAGAGATATTAGGAAGATGACAGTCGTTTAAGAGGTTTTGTATAGGCAACTTTTATGAAATTTTAAGAACAATTAAAATCCAACAATAAAAAAAAAAAATGTATTTTAATATAACTATTTTAAAAGTAGTTTAAAAATATTCCCCTGTTAGTACCACTATATATTTATTGTAAAGATATAAAAAAAATCTCATTTTCAAAATTGTATATAAACTACAATTTCAAATAAAATGTATATTTCATCATTATGTATGATCATAGTTTAAGTTCTCATCTTTCTATTGGTACGTACCAAAAATTGTTAACTTACGATAATATTATATAATATGTACATATGGAAGTTTTGAATGTGTGTATATTATAACATCCTCTTAACAACTTTGTTGAATTTTTTTTATATTTGTAGCAGGTATTAGGTGTAGTAGTGGTGAATTTTAATATTTATTGATGCTTGAACATTCAACATTTTGATCCTTATTACTTTGAATAGCAAAATCTTGAATTCAAAATGATGACTTCATATGATTTTGAATAATACATTTCGTTGTTCAATAATAAGAATCAAAATGTTGAACTTTGTTGTGACGGCAAAGCTCTATTATGATCTTTAATACATCCCCAGGAAAATTGATCAAAACTATTAAACATCAATCTATAATGTCGTTCAAACGTTGGCAAAATTTATTTTATTTTCATAATTCATTAAACGCGTCTTTGTACTTTTTTTTTTTTTATCATAAATATGATGTGGTCATAATAATAATAATAATAATAATATTATATTTTCATATGGAAAAATGCATTTTGTTAAAGCGTAAACAATAAACGTAGTTATTTGTAATAGTTATTTGTTAACTTGATTGTTTAATATTAAAGACGATATTGTAACGGCACGTATTTATTTTACTGAAACTCGCAGTTTCGTGGTTTTTGTTTAATCGGCTAACGCGCAAGGTTAATCATATAGTAATGTCCCACACCTCTCGAATCGCGTACTCGACCATGTACGCCACTGTATTTAGATATGGAGTGGATGATGAATATAAATTGTAAAAAAAAAAAAGCGCCCCTAAGAGTTCTTCGCGTTAAAAATTGATTATATATAATATATTATTATTATAATCAACGATGGCGAATAAAGAGATTTTTGACGTGGGTACGATCGATGTAATATTAAGACGATAATAATAATAATAAAAACATTATAATATATCATTGGAATATTATCGTTGCAATAATTATATTATCCGTTTAGCGCGAACGGGGACGAAGACGTCCGTCGAATTGGCCGCACTGTGTCGCGTGCAATGTCCGTGACTTTTTCTGACGGTTTTCGGGCGTCGTCAATCTCCCGTGTACGGTTCATCGGGGGGGAAAAAAAAAAAAAAAAAAACTTCACCGGACGTCGTATACTCATTACTCCTCTGTGTCTGTGCTACTACTACTACGCTCGACTTACAGCGCGAGCCGCTGACGGCAGTAACAGAGCCACTCGTCGGCGGCCCCGGACGGCCAGTTCAGTTGTCGTTCGACCGCCGTGCCGGTCACAAGTTCGCGTTCTCCGTTTTCGCGCGATCGTTCTCGTTTGTTTTTATTATTATTATTATTCTTTTTTTTTTTTTTTTTTTTATACGGTCGACCGATTTTTCGTTCGTGCTTTATCCGTTATCGTTATCTTTATCCGTTATCGTTATCGTAGTAAGTGCACGTTGTATGTGATATTTAGACGCGCGTTCGCCCGCATACGATGTCCGTGT
Organism: Pemphigus obesinymphae; assembly: GCA_025469235.1. Classification (NCBI taxonomy): domain Eukaryota; kingdom Metazoa; phylum Arthropoda; class Insecta; order Hemiptera; family Aphididae; genus Pemphigus; species Pemphigus obesinymphae. Next base: position 73,215 of record JAIPRL010000400.1, read on the forward strand.
GTTCGGTAGTGCCGTAGTGTTGTTTGAGCAAAACACACTTTTGAGCGCGTCCGTCTTCGTCATGGTGTTCGGGAGCGGAAACAAGTTTCGGATCAGAAGGTACGTACGTCCAGGGATGTTCGGCCATCAACAGTTTACGTCGTAAATCACGATATTTGTCGACGCTGTGGGCAGTGGGCCGTATTTATAATTTTTTGGTACCCCGGGGCCAGAAAACGAGCGACAAAAAGGGGTCACATTCGTGTGAAATTTTCCCCAAATATCAAGAAATCGTTTCGTAAAAATAAATGAGCCAAAATAAAAAGCAATTTTTTTCCATAAATCGTCTAAATTTTGAGTTGTGTATAGGTACCCCTACGAATCGTTTTATACATTTATTGTTATTATTTCCTATTATAATATTTATAAATAAATACCAAACGCCCCCACCCAATTTTCGTTTAAATTGTGTAGGTACGTCATTCACACAATCTCCTTCGTACCATCCGCGCCACTGCAAAGGGTGCTCTTTTGGAGGAGCTCTAGTAAAGTCCTGGGGACTATTCCGCTACAAGTCCGGTCAATGTCGCAATCAAACATAAATAAAATGGAAAAATCCAACAGATTTCTAACGAATACTTAAATTTGTTGTTCGATCGAATATGATAGGTACCGTAAAGATTTTACTTTAAGTATCGAAAATCGAAGTACTTTTAGTCGTTATGTCGTATTATGTACCTTTTATAAAAATATTATTATTACAGTAGTGTTGTAGATGGTTATTAGATAGGAGATATATGGAGTATTTTTGTTATTTGCATTGTCACTACTCACTTGGTTAGAGATTATAATATTATACGGTATCATTTTTAGAACACAACTAATTATACCTACTTATTAACGAATATTATTTGTACAACGACGCGATGACAAACACCACTATAGATAGCTGTTGTAGGTGTGTATAAATTATTCACTTGCAACGATGTAAAAAAAATGAATTAATAGCTCAACGCCTCACAACAGATACAAAAAAAAAAAATGTTTCGACCGGCATAGCCGAAAACTGTTTAATATACCTAACTACTTCATCGAAAATAATCATATAATTCGGAATTCCACGGAGTTCAACATTTACATTTTCTACTCCAATAGAAACTATTTTAGGCTGTTAAATTACTCGGAATAAACTTAAACAGAAGTTCTATCATAATGTATCGCCATTAACAGATTAGAATATGGGGGACTGATAAGAGTGGCGATAAAGTGATAAGGCTGACAAAATACTTGAAAATTTACATTATTCGAACACTGTCACCTAGTTTATTATTAGGTATATTATAATTTATATGCAAGAATAAATACCTAACTAAATTTGGCATCGAGTAGGTATTCGATTATTATGAATTACCTACCTATTTTTAGACATAATATTTATAAGCAACTGTCGGTCCACATGTTACAAACATAACAATTAGTTAGCCGGGTGGGGGGGGCGAAATTTGGTCACAGTTGGTTACCCCTGGCAGAAAACTACGAATTCCATTCAAAATGGCTTTTAATAAACGTTTTATCAATCATTAATATCATTATTTTTTTATTATATAATTATCGTATTTTATTATGCGACATTAAAAAATTAATTTATAATGATTTTATTTATAAAACAATAAATTATTTATCGGTGTCCAAAGTCGTTGTGGTCGATGGAATTTTATAATTTAACGATACGCCACTGCAGATTGTACAAATAGAATATATTGTTCGTATTATTATAGTAATATTGTTGTTTTTGATTATAATATAGTTTTGTATGATGGTGTTCTTTTAGTTTCGGTTTATGTTATTACAAATAAATTGTTATCGCTTTGTGAACATTATAATATTATTAAAACGCGCGTCTTGCCTCCGATGAATGAAAAACATATTTTGCCCGGTGTAATGGACGCGTTGTTATCTTGAAGAATTCAAAGTTCTCAGAAAATAATTGGGTACTTAATGAAATAAATCTTGATATTAAACGCGTATTAATATTGTGTGAAATTTAAGAAATTAAATAAAACATTGTAGGCACTAAAGTATGCACAAGTGCACAACACACGACATATCGTCTATTTTGGTGTCGATAAAAACATATTGTTATAAATTATTATCAGTGGAGTTTTATTTCGTCCATATAATCGTCGAATCTTTTCATATTTCGTTTTTTTTTTCTACTTTCATATAGTTCGTCAGGTAATATGTAAAAAAAAACAATTCGTTTTCGTGTTATATTTAGGCGTATTATTAAATTTCATCATTATAAATTGTTTTATTGTTGTTGTTGTTAACGAGGAAAATACCCCATAAAAACTTAATATTATAACCTGGAGAAACTATAAAACACCGATCCAGTATCATCTCTGCCACGTGTGTGGTAAAAACTGGTAATAATAGGTAAATAGGTAATAAAGTTAACTATCCTCCCATCTTTTTGGTGGTAAAAATAAAAACATTTTATTAGGTATTTTTGTTGTTTTATTTAAAACAAAATGAAATACAATTTGGTTTCACACGACAAAAAACAGGAGATCCCACGCGGGATTTGACCCGTCGCGTCCCATTTCACAGTGAATTTGCACCGCGTACGATCCGTGACCGAATTGCTGAGAAATTCTGTCGCAATATTTATTATCAGATTTATTATTATACAACGTCGCATGTGTATACTTTTGTTTTTAGTGATGGCGATTAATGAAAAATTTCGCAGATTATTGTAAAATAAAACATAGAAATTCGCTAGGAAAATCATTTTCCATTTTGCAACCACCTGATTTCCGGTTATTCGTTTTTTTAGATATACCTACCTAATTTATGTGTAGGTACCAACGGTGCTCTGACTCTTCGAGGGCATCATACCGAATCGTCGCTGTTATCTCTGCCTATTTAATTTTAAATATTTTAATAATATGTATACCTCCGTTAAGTGCACGGAACGATAATAATATTATTTATGCGTTTACATAGAGCACGCCCGTTGACCCCTTACCGGGGGCGCCTTGTTATTTTTTCCTTCCAAAGAAACACGTCATTTAGGCTGCAGTTGAATGTGCAATACCAAATCAAGATTGGCGCCATGCATCGGATGAACCGGGACTCGGGGGAACAAAGATTTTAGTAGATTTTTTTATGAATTTTAATAAACTCGGGAGATTTTCAAAAAGCAAATTGAAGTTCAATTCGAACCGAATTGGGTGTTATAAAATGAAAATGGTTCTGAAATCGAACGGTTCATCATTGACACACGTTACGACTTACATCACTGATTATCACATTATATATAATATGATTGTTATTAATTCGAGCATACAGGCACCACAATAACAGCTCTTTTCGTATAGGTATCATATATTGATATGTGCTGTATAAAATCACATACAGCGAGACTATTGTAAGAACCATGTTATTATATTTCTCGCCGAACGGATCGTCGTCCCTCCTTCCTCGCCCGATAAATTAGGACGTTTAACGCGTTGGCATCGCGCGTACCGCACAATACCGCGCCATTGTGCTCGTGTCGCCAGTGTTCAATGCGTTGAAAAAAACGCTAAGAGACGAGACGATGATTGGCAATTAAAATTATTACAAGAATAATAACGTGAAAATACTCTTTTTAATTTGTCGTCGTTTTCTCTGTTTTATGGCGTTTGCGACGACACTGCAGTGTAAAACGTATAATGTTATTAATCATTATTATTATATAGGTATATATTAACTGGTAGGCTCGGTATAACAATAACGACGACGAAAATCGAAATATGAAAGCGGAAGACGACGGTCGATGATTTCGAATGACAATCGGTAACCGGATTGTAGAGCAACGGTTACAGTCGGTCGGCTGTTCGACATCGATTCCGCGCACCGATGATGCGAAGGTTGTTTGAAAACATGTGCTCTTGAAAACGGTGCAGCGTAACCGAAACGTTGCTGATTTTAGGACCGAAACTTTTTTTTTTCTAAAATTCCGAACCGATAAGACTTCCGTCGTTCCACAAAACGTTTTTAGAGGATACGTTTATACGTTGTAGTATCAATCATAATCACTTGTTTCTAATTTGGATCTGTATTAAATATAGTACCCCCCGGGTATATGAAAAAAAAGTTTTACTCCAATTTTAATTATAAATGAAAAAACTGTAACAACACGAAATCAACGTTTTTTTTTTAACGCTCATCAATCTCGATAATATTTGATAACGAATAGTTTTAAAATATGCTATAAATTATTTATCTCGTATTATAAAATATGGAAGGTTATATTTTCTTTATTTTATAATCGAATAATAATTCATTATTAATGTTATATCAACAATTATTTAAGTAGGTATGTGCGCATACAATATAATTGATGGCATATGAACTTTGAGTGTATCGACTAAGGTACAATGTTCTTCGATTTATTTTAATTTTGTTATTTTTTATACGTCATGGTCGTCGAAAAACATGTTTATATGTTTTCATATTATAAGATTAATTTATAATAAAATTAATTGTATAAATATTGGTTTCCTTGTAAATTATAATATATTCGTGTTGTCCCGGTTGAAGTAAATCCAATAAAACAAAAAAATCCAAACTGAATATTAACTGAATACCTTGGTAGTACCTATGTAATATTTTTTTATTATTATAATTTATCAAAGTCGTTGTTATTAGATACAAGAACTGTGTTTAAAAATGGTTGAAAAAAATTAATAATATTGAAGGCATATTATGGTCACACAGACATCGACGTATGATTAATTACAACATCAATTATTATTATAGGTAACCTACCTATTATTGTTCTTAACTTTTTCATCGTACTACGTGTCCACTTGAAGGTATTATATATTATATCTATAATCTATATTAAAGCATAACTCATTTTAACATATTCTCATACATAAAGTGCTAAAAATTTCTAACTCAAAAAAGTATCTTAACTTTTTTATTTAATTCCCCGGATGTTTTCAGACTTATCGCGTCGATTGTGTAGGTACTTATTTTGAGATGTTTCCCTTTTCCGTTCGTCTGTATTTCGCATTTTCTAAAACCGCGAAGAAAAAGTATTCTGCATCATTATTTATGCCCTATGACAAAAACTCACGGGTAATCATTATCCATACGAAATCGCGATAAATTATCATTATTTGTTGTTTTGTCCGTTTGAATTATATATTATATCGTAGTGATGATAGGTTCAAAAATCTAAAATATAAATACTTTTTTTTTAGTTAATTATTAAAACGAGCACAGTAGGTAACTTTTATTATAATAATTATTCGATAGACTTGGATTAGTTTGCCAAGTATCACAGACCCCACTAGGTATTTAAATAATTGTGATAGTGGCGTTCTATACATTTTCTAAATTTTTACGAACTTTTACTAAATATTACTTTTCCGTAAGATATTTATCAGATATTCGTACATTTTCGATATAAATATATATTCTATATTTTCAATATAATGGCAAATCCAGAGGCAAATTCGAAAATAATTGTAAGTCCGGCCGACTAATTCACAGAGACTACTATAGAAAAGATATTTGGCGGTAAATGTATTAAAATCTGTGGAATTCTGTATAGTAGGCACTTGCCTATTTTTTACAATTTTAATCAATTTTATATTGAGTGAAAATAGACATTACACAAAGGAAAATTGGTATATACCTACATCCGAGTACAGTTGGACTAATTCTCGGATTACCCAATGTCCATGTCAACCTTGTTCATATATCCAATCGAAAAACTTTAGTGTTCGGCAGACCATCTTCTAGATAGCAATCGCCATTCCGCCGCAGACTGAATTTTCTTAACCTTTTTTCAATAACCGACTATTACGAATCCCTATATAATCGGTACCTACATAAATATAATATACTCAAAAGGAATTGTACTTACAAGGTGTTGCACTCAAGCTAGTATATTATAAGTACAACTTAAACGGTGTATATTAAGAATATAACTGCAGTGCTGTTTGTTTGCTCTCATTTCGCAAACTTCACTGTGGGGGCAAGGGGTCAATATCATTCGACCTATGGTCTTACTGCATATACTATCGGTTCCCCTTGTCCTGTTACATCACAAATGCTTCTATTTTATGATAACGATCAATGTGCTTACCAGAGATTGGCTGATTGTGCAAAACGTCAGTGACCATAATATCCATTGTTTTTGGTCCGTGTAAGTACTAAGTGTATACATAATATCATTATTGTGTACAGTATTGCGATAAATCGAATCAGCCCGTTATACAAACAATAATTAATGTTATCATCATTACCTACTATTAATTTTTATGAAAATATTTTTTAAAAAAACGGTTGTTCTAGCCACGCAAAACAAAATAAAAATCCCATCGACGATTCTTTTATGTATTTTTAAACGCCACGTTATGTGAACTAAAATTTATCAGACCAATATTTTCGTACACATGATTGCACCTATACTTTTATTATTATTATTATTATTATTTGCATGTTGGTCACAACAGTTACATATTATTATAACTATTATTTTATTATACACCAAATGAACTAATCATGAGCAATGACGAAATATCAGTTTACTGTATTAATTTTTGCATTGCAATATTAAATTATTAACATAATATTGACGGGAGACTATGTACTTATGTGTGTGTGCACTTTCATATTATTATTATTATTATTATTATTATGTATTATGCTCACTCGCGCCCTAGATATCGATCATTGTCTTGTAAAAATAACAATCAACCTGCGGTTATTATATTGACGTTAATAAATAGATAATACATAATACCATGGTATATTGAATACCTATACCTATTCCCTTATGTATCTGTTCGTGTATATGCCCGAGTACCTGTACTACCATAGAACAAAGCACTACTATCATAATATTATCATTAAATCGGAAGGGACACCGATAAGAGATCACACGTGTTCTACTTGCTTTTTGACGTTTCAAATCAATAGATCCAATAGGTCCATAGGTCGATTTTGAAAAACACACCGACACAATTTACATAAACCATAGTCTTCCCAGTATATTATCATTTATCTATGTTTAATGTATATATATAATTTCCAAAATGTTTTTGTACAGAATAGAAATCTGTACGATTTTTAACAGATCGATACCAAATTTCGCAAAGATATTTATCATGTTCTGGAGCAGATTTTGGTAATATTTTGAAAAATGGAACGATATAATTAGTACCTAAAAAAATGTGATCATGCAGTAAAAAAAAAATAGATATTTTTTGTCGATTTTCTATTCATCATAGGATATGTACTTGTTTTTTTTTTTTTTTTTGATTAATTTTCCAATAATTATATTTTATACGTAAAGTAAAGTAATTTTGTTAAGTTATTACGAGTTAACGATTTAAATCTGGGCTTAAATTATAATTTTAATAATTAAACTTAATATATATATTTTTTTATCAACCATGATTTTTTATAAAGCATATAGTATAGTCAGTATAGAGTTATAGTTGATAAAATGAGGGAAAATATCGATATATATATATATATATTGAGATGGATTCGACATGTTAAAAATAGGAAGAAAGAAAAGACTAGAAGCGGAAGACCCTCAATGAGATGGTTAGATCGTGTGATAGAGTGTGATATGAAGACGGCAGCTGGTGTAAACGAAGTGGATGCGGGTGATTGAGCGAAGCCGGCTAATAATGGGAATTTGTCGTTGAATATTATTAATGTTATGGCATTGGCATATTAAAAAGGTGGAATATTAATATTAATATTTAAAAGGTGGAAATTATTATATAAGACTTAAGGAATATAAAATGATTTACGTTTTTCGGATAATGTAACGTGAATATGGATCAATATTCGTCACATGACTACATACAACATTGAGCACCCTTTTTAAAAATAGTGGACATATTTTAATCTGTCCGGCAAAAGTATTCGTTTAATTGTTAATATTTATAAATAAACGTAATTTATTAATAATTATACATTTATACATGACAAACGTTGAATTTTGTTGGTTGTTTTACTAAGCTGGTTTCATTTTCGATTGCCATTCTCCAGTTTGCCTCTTCGGTCCACCACGCCGCAAAACCCGACTACCGGACACAGAAAATTGGTAGTTTCGCCAACTACTCCGGGTCTGTTATTAGGTATTTAATAATAGTGTCGGTTCGCTTAATTTACTACCGTGTAGTACCTATATTTATATTATAGTATATGCTGCCGTGTCCATTTCCTCTCCACTTTCTGCACTGTCGGTCAAGTATTGATCGTTTGGTGTTTTTTTTTCATTTAGATGTATCGTCGTTTGTTTTGCCAGTCGGTTCAAAACGGGAAAATTAATAATAACGTATAATAATCTCGAAAATGTTTTCCCCGCGGACGTGATGTGTAAAAAAAATTCTAATCGGCTTATCATTTCACGAATAGCAATACTACCTTACCTATATATATATATTATATTATACTATATATGTACTGGTTTCATTGCCATTTCATTCCGTTATTCGAAATCGTAACTATTATAAATTGACGATCTGTAATAAAATATAGTATTTTCGAATCATTTGTGTGTGCGTCTGTTAAAAAAAAAATATTTTCGTTTATCGGATGTGGGGGCGGCAACTATTGTTGTACAGTTTTGATTTATAATAATATATCCGCCGCATAATTTGGATGTGCCGCATATGCTACGGTAAAATATATTATCTACGCGTTGTCAAAAAAAAAAAAAAAATTTAATATATATATATATACATATATTTTGAAATTGTTTAATAAACAATGACGTGTTATCATCAGGGAAAAAAGAGCAAACATAATATTATTAAGTGTTTTACCTATATATACGTTAAATGTGATTCTCATTTGTTTTACGTCATTTGGCGGATATACTTTGAATTTTTGAGCATTATTTCCAAAATATACTCTTCTGTTGTTTTTGTTATTGTTGTCGTTGTTTTCTAATAAAATATCAAAACTATTGCCGAATGTATTTTGAATCACGAGCCTTAGACACGCATGCGTACTCCACCATATCATATATTATTATGTTGCCAAAATTAATCTGTAAGCAATGATATTACCGAAGTAGAATACATTTGCCAATTACATATAATACGTTTTGTATGGTCAATTCAACGTGGAATTCGTGTTCCCGACAGTGGACGAAATACGAAATATACCTATGGTAGTCTGTGATGACTCTTTGGCAGCGGTATAAAACATGAATTTTTCTTCTTTTTTTTTTTTTTTGTCAGTCCGATGTCAAGGACAGACACGTACGATACCGACATTGCATGCATCGAACAAAAAAAGAAAAACACAACATCCTTGAAATTCTTCGACAACAATAATCGGCAGATATATTTGAGAAAATACAATGTATTCGATTTTAAAATTCAATATTTTTCTATAGCTAGGTATATGACTATTATAATAATATATAAAAAATATTTTAAATTCATTACGATATTCAATTTGTAGGTATGTTATATTTACCAAATAATGTTCGATTGTTATGGGGGGAAAAATTAGGTATTTATTGTACCGATTTTAAAATTGTAATAAAATATTCGTAACAATTATGTACAAATGTACAATCAGATAACATGTATACCTATGAGCGTATAACGGGAAAAAAATAAAAACGGTCAGATTAAAAAAATATTACTATACTCATATTATGTGCGTATATGTGGGGTTGAATGACTATATAGTCATTAGAAAAAAAATGCGATACCGTAGCAAGTTCCTAGACGGATGGCGGGAGGACAACGATGCAGGCAGTGCGACGGCGGAGGATACGGTTCGATGATCGGCTACCGGCCTCTTATTTTTCTTCTTTGTATTTTCTGCATGTACTGTTATAAGGCCCAATTACGTATACGCCACGCATGTCAAACTCATATCACAAAGAAAGTTTGATGGGATAAAACATACCCTCCTTCAACCACCATTAAAAAATTCTGGTGAAATTTCCATTGTGAAAACTGAAATCTGACGATGTAACGAACGGGATTTTCGATTTGGAACTCGTGGGGGGTTAAAGACGTTTAGAAGTTATTATCACAATAAATAATCATGTTCGAATAAATAATAAGTTCAGTTTTTAGGTTCTATGACAAAATGCATGGTACCCAATGTACGTAAAATATATCTTTGCAAGTTTATTTTATACAATATTTGTTTAACCACGAACTCCGCGTACTTACATATACTTACATATAAATAATCCCTTTAACTTGATATCAACGTCTGGAACGTTCTACAGTCTTTGTTATTGTTAAATATTTTCTAAAAGTAAATGGAAAACGGTTTTTCCTCGAGTTTTTCACTGTTGAGCCGAATCTGCGTGAAATCTGAATGTGGTGATATTGACGTGCTTACGAAAAACTGGTTTTCATGAATTTAAATAATTCTATGTGTATTATTTATACTACACTTCGGAATTGGTCATTTCGTTTTCATCGGGTCTAACGCTCGAAACGAAATTATTAATCTAATCGAGAGTGCATACCTACTATTATTATTTAATTTTCGTTTACGCGATGCAGACGAAAATGTTTGATAATAAATACATAAACATGTTATTATTTGTATATGATATAATAATTAATATGTAACGAACTATTCTATTGTTCGGTTCGAAAACGCCCAATGGCCAATAGTTCGGTTTGAGTTTGATTCGATCACAAAAGTCATCGTAACATTAAAAGAACGTTACCACCTGTATTTGCCATCTACGTTTGACTAATAGAAATATAGGAAATATTCCACTATTTAAATTGTGAATTGTAGCATTTAAGTTAAACTAAAACACCTACTATCAAAATTAAAGAAAATAATATTTTTGAGAGCACCTTGCAGTCCTTTTGTATAATGTTAAATAACAATTAAGTTACACAATTTTTGGTTTTTTGATTTTATAATTAGTTGTAACTCTTAATGAGACAATATTTTACAAAAAAGATCCGAGATGCCCTTGAAAATATTCTGTTTTTTAAATTTCCTAATAGTTGTTTCAATTCTAAATAAACCTAAAGGCCAAAATACACTTGTAAGTAGGTAGCATACTTTTTCCTATATTGCACATTAGATAGACGGATACAACAAATACGTATGTAGTGGCATCTTAATATAATATATTTATCTGAAGGTATGTAAAAAATTATCGTAGTAAAGATCAGAGCATAGGGAAATTTTCGTGGGGTTTTATCCCGCAAAAACAGTCTCCTCCGACCGAAGTGGAACTATAATCAGTCTTGTCACTTCTCGGAGAATGTCGTAAATCCAACGTGGTACAATAAACTTTACATGGTATAAGTATAACCGTTTTATCTTGGAAACCGCATTGTAGTCGGGTTGTCATAGTTCCTATATCGGTCCGTCGTCTGCACATTACCGTCGTCGCTGAGAGGTTAACGACACGCGTACTACACGTATATCTATATTATTTCTATGACGTCGTACTTGTTTACTTTTAGGTCATTCTTGTATTTGAACTGGGTTCTATATTTCTATCCTAATATCAGGGTTGTCCTTTATGTCCCTTCAATGTATTCTGATAATAATCAACCAAAAATGTTGTTTTAAACAAATCGTTATAGACCTTCTTACAGTTTGTATAAAATTATCATAATTGGCTAGGATTCAAACAGTAAAATTTCGTAATTTTCGTATACCTTAAACGATTCCTCAGTTTTGCTTTGAGTTTTCATGTAGGTACTTATCATATCTCTCTGTAATATAAAATGAACCGACAACGAGGTTTACAAGGATTCTGCAGCAATACTCGATGGTTATCCGTGCTCATGTAACGCGTGCGAGATAAAACTTCAATAATAACAAAATCAAATCGCGTTATTTACTTCGTCGTTGGGTGCGATTACCTATATTATGTCCGGAAACGATCTGTGAACAACATGGATGTTCTCACGGCGTCATACCGTTAATGCCACCGGATACGATACCGGTGTAAGCACAAGAACCGAACGTCAAATAACCTAAAATTATGTCTTTTTTTCGTCTTTCCGATCAAAGAGTACCTCATGGGTAGAGTAGTGCACTGTCGTGTTATTTTATTACGCACGTCCGTCCAAAGCACAACAATGGGTGAAAGTAGTTGGGCATCTATGGAAGAAAAAAAATCGCGTGCGCAAACGACCTTCTCCTGCGGGGACGCGTCTCGGCGTCGGCCGCGCGCGACGAGGATAATCGTGTGCCCGTTCGTGTCGGCAGGTGGCGATCGGAAAATGTTTTAATAAATATTATCTCATACGATTTAACTTGGATACTAGTATTTTTTTTAAATTATTGCAGCGTCGTATACCTTCACTTCACCTAACCCCCAATCTGTCAACGCGATGTACTCACCTCGATATTATATATATTAATAAATTACATTATAATGATGATTGTATGCATTTTTATGTAATGACAAATGACAACATTGATTGTTATAAATCGTTTTTTTTTTTTTGGCAGTATATTGTAGGTGGTCATCATCGCCGCAGTCGGTCTTTTTGCCGTGTGCGCAGTGCGTACAAATACAATATGTAAATATTCCAAACAACGATATTATTTCTTCATATACATTGCGAATATTATGACATCATTCTGGTAACTCGTAAGCGTTTATGTAAGTTAGGAATGTATGTGATTAATGGCTAGTTTATTCAATTTGTAGTTTCGCATAAAAAATGGAATTTAATTTCACCATTTTCACTTTTGACAGTTTCAATCTGTCGTCTATTGTGTATACGCTGTCCACAAATATATTGTATTTTTCTTTTATCGATTTCACGTTGATTATCAGTATTATCGCTTATCAGTAAATCCCAGAGTCATGTTCTCGGCGGACAAACTGAGTTTAATGCACTTTTCGTGTGTCGTATTTACGGTAACGATCCACATGGCGATGATGATGTTGATTGTGATAAATTATGATGGCTAGTAGGTCGAAAACGTCGTTTTCGTAGTCCTATACAACGGTTAGCAGTTAATAATGTATTAGTTCGAATGACGGTGGTGAACTACTACTTTCGTCGTTGTTCGACACAAATTAAATCACCTTTAATTACTGTTTTAAATACACGACCGGACCTCCATTTAAATGTAAATATATATCTGTCCCATTGTTCGTATAATGACCGCAGAGAGACGCAAAGTGGTATTAACCCTATGTATATATAATATATCCTCATCCGAAGAGTAGATATACCGTCATCATCATGTGTTTCGTAGTACTCGTGTATAATATACGCTCAGTCGAACACGACAACAGGCAAGACCTGATGATAATATCTCCTCGTGTTTACTCTGGTAAAACACTTATTTGTACTTTTTTACTTATTGTTTTTTAACACACAATACGTCGTCCCGCTATTCCTATCCGTCCGTCTGCAGTGTAGTGTGTTGTTTGTACCGTATGTGCGCTGCTCCAACCGACACGAAATATTTGTAATAATTTTCAATTGCACCGACCTGTTTCGTGTGATTTTAGAGAAAAAAAAATACTAACCTAACCTTAAAGCCCTTGCAAACAATATTTTTGGGAGTTGTACTAAATAAGTCCCAGATAAGGAATTGTATGATCGAATTCAGTCCAATAATACGTCTATTGTGGTTGGGTCCGTTAAGACACCTAATTAAGTCCGGATTTTTTCATACCAGTACCTACACATAAAATGTTTATAATTTAATTACATTTTAGTCGATGTATGTATTGGTTTTACAATATTTTTTTTTTATGTATGTATGTATGTATACACATTTTCGGATAGAAAGAATAAAGTAAGTTTTCTGGTATAGAGGTTTTTGATAAGAAATTCGTTCTAGTTGGTAGGTACTTTACAAAAAGTCATTTTTTGATTTTCTAAGTAGTTTTCAAAAGCATAAAGAAGAACTTTTTATAAGGGAAATATCATTATAAATTAGAAAACAAAAATTTAATGATACTTAATATTTATAAGTTATAACTATTAAAAAGGCCGAAAATAATTATAAATTGGAAAATACCAAAAAAATACCAGAAATTTGATGTATTTTTATTAGCCGTATTATACACACTGAAGCTTCGCTCAGAAATGATTTATCATATTGCTTTCAAATTCAATATAATATCCATCACCAGTATCCTACCCAACGAGAGTTTCCGTCCCCTACTTACCGGCTTTTTAATACCTACCTAATAATATACTATACCTAATTTCAAAATGTTTACTAACAGCCCTGAATCTGTAATATACGAATAAGGAAATGTTTTTTGGACATTAATTCTGACTACTCAACCCGGTTATATTTTGTGCTCAATTAGGCATAATTTTATTATAGAACTTTCGTCTATATTTTAATTTCATGACATGCAGACATGCAGTGAGCGCGATATTTGTTTTTATGTGAGTATGAGTAATGGACAAAAAGTAAACAATTTGAGGGCTTCAGTGATTCGATTTATTATAAATAAATAAAATATTCGAATTCGTCAACATGTTTACCTTGTATTTGTTGGAGCACAAATTTCATATTGAAAATTAATATTATTTTACCACAACAATTTGTGAATTTTTTCAATTTCTTATCTATTTTTCTCGTAAACAATTGTTAAAATGGAATAAAAGCTCCGACCGGTAAACAATACGACCCTTTAAAGACTTCAAAACTGAAATTATATCACTAAAAGTCACCAAATTTGTTACGGATGTTTTATCAGTTATGGTAGTTTCTTGATTTTAAATCTATTTGATATCCGTTTCTATACGGGAAAATAATATCTCATTTTCTCGTTTATAGAAACAATGGACCGTTAGAAATCTATCGTAGATCGCATTTATTACGTTTTTTTTATCGTTATTTACGCGCATTCCTATTCTTCGATATTCTCTTTTTACACACACCACACATATATATATACACCGTTGTTACGTCGACGACATGACGTGAGTAGTTGACGACCGTTGCTTACGATTACAAAACAGTGGAAAAACGTCGCAAAAATACACACGATTTTGTTTTTATTTTTTTCTTATCCCGAGACCACATACATATTATAATTTTTTTATGGATTTTCCTCCGTCGTCATTAGCATATTATTATTATTATTATTATTATTATTATTATACATGTATAGCATACAACGTTCTTGTCGTTGTCGTTTGTCGATGCGTTTAATATATTATACATTATTCAGTGGTCTGAAATGTAAAATTCATACTATAATAGTGGTTCATAGACGATGATGCCGAAGAAGCATTATGTAGCAAAGGTAAAAAATCTTGTTTTATTCTTGAAATTCACCATATTCATTGATTTTATATGATTTATTGACTGCATTATTTTTAGTGATGTTATGAATCCCAGTTTTCATGATCGAACCCATCGAAACTTATTTATTATGGAGATTTTGCGATTGAATTTTTTTACCGAACCGGTATATCATTAATTATTTTTTTTAATTTTCAACACGATTTTTACAAATGTATTATAGGTACATTGTCGACCGGTCTTCCTTGAAAATCAATTTCAACAGTATACCAATAATAATAATCAATTTGAATACTCCAATAGTCGGAGATCGATGTGCGTAAAATCGTGTGTTATACCTTTTGCTATTATTGTTATAATAATATAATGATATTTAGGGCACCGCCCCCACGATAATGGAAACTGTGTTTTCACTTGGATCAAAACGCATGGACAGTAGCAGCGAAACCATTAGACTCGTGCACTATTTTTGAACTGTTTGAACGTTTTATTTTTATTTTCACACAAATCGTATTACGTACTGCACGCTCAGACTGCGTAAATAGTTAATACTGACCACTGACGTATAAAAACGGTGGTTATTTTGGCTACATCCATTACCGGTAATTTTACCGTCCAAAAATATCTTTACGATTATACGAATATATATATATATATATATACAGTGTTTTTTTTTTCAGGTTTAAAACGCAATTAATAAGTGTATATGACGAAAAAATGACATACGATGACTTAACTTCTCTAGTCTGGAGGGGGGGGGAGGTCGTTGGAAGGGATAAATATCTCGATATTCTTTCGATGTTCTTCTTTCATCACGGTGCAGTGTAACCGGCTTCGAACAATATTTTTCTACACTGACCTTTCGGGCCGCAGTTTTTTTTTCTTTCCTAAAGGTTAACGAGCGTTACTTTCGTCAATATAATTGATTACCCAATAGAACCAGTGAAATACATGAAACATACGTGTATAATATTATATTATAGGTGTATGCAAATCGTCACCGCACCACGTCGTACCTATATAAACGCACTCTTATCACAGTCACCATGGTGGTGTTACATAAATTTCATAATGTCTGCATAGTGTAGTGAGCAGTATAATAGTATGCAGTGTAGTACATATTATAATATAGTAGCGTGGAAGAAACGAACGTAAAATATTGTAGAAAAAACGTCCGTTCTGTACTAAAAATCGAAACCAGTTTTTCTTCCAATTTGTCGTTTATTATGACGATCTCCTCCGTGTACATGCGCATGTGTATTTAATATACACGCCGTTCATCGTTGCTTTTACTTTTTTGTCGCTAAAACTTTCTATACATATACACTGGAAAGACGCACGATTGGGGCAGATACACTCTCGCACAGACGCATTATATTATATACAAAACTGCGCGTTTAGTTATATTGTCGATTGCTGCAAGTTCAGCAATATCTTCTATCATCGTCTCGAGAAGTAAAATTAAAATGTACATATATATATATATATCAAAATTGCGTACGGCGTCGAAATTGGCGTATATAATACACCGCGAATGATGGTGTGTATATATATATATATATATACGCATACTCGTATAAATTATTGTGGTGTGTACTCGAGATTTTCACCGATATAGATATTATAAATATTTGTCTTCGAGTCATATAACCGTGTTGAAATACGCGTATAAATATGTATACTGTACCTACATGTAGACAAATCGAAAGTCGATGAATCGTATAGGTACTAACTACTATATACAATATTATTTTAAATCGATTAGAGTTCGGCCTCGGAATCTTTGAGAGTTCATGTACATTTATCTATATATATATGTATATTAATATATACACATTACACAGTAATAGTGTTATAGTTTATAAATTAATTACAACGTTTATAGTAGAAATAAAAAATACACGAGTACCGTGACAATGTCGGGTTTCGAAATCGGTGAAAAAATAACGTTTACGCGAAACTCGTAAAATGTTTCCTTCATTTGCCCTAGCGGTCGTAGATCGACCGGAGCTAAATGGCCTCGACATATCGAAAGATTTTTCACGCTGACCCGTACACTATACGCCGGTGGTTCTCGGCCTTTTACACTTCACATCCTCTTTTTGTCATCGGTCCGACACTCAGATGGCCATTGGGGGGTTACATTTTGAACTAAAATAATAATAGTACATTTCAATTTAAAAAAATTTAAAAAATTTAATAAAATGACATCATATTATTATAAAATAATAAACTAGTTTATTAAAAAAAATTCATATTTATATGAAATTAGATATATTAGGTATACACACAATGAAATTAAATATGTTTAAAGTTTAAACCGATGCAATTGTCGTAATTTCCTCATTACTATATTTCCTCCCATGCAGTACCTAAACCTCTCCCTGAGGGAAAATTCCTTCCTCCGGTTGTTGTCGTTGATTACAGTCACAGTCGGTATATACTAGTTATAAAGAACGTTTGATTATCGTCGTTCTGTCTAGTTGACGACACTGGCTTTCAATATAACTTTTGACTGGATCAACTGACTACCTATGTAAGAATATTAGATGACGATATTAAAAAAAAATATATCTTTAACAATGATGCCACTTCATCAGTCCAAAATTTATGTGGATTCATTGGTATTGGTTTCTCGTGGATTACTTGATATATTTTATCCGTTGCCCTCCCAAATTCAATAATGTTGTTTATAAACATCAATAACTTGAAAAATTACCGTCCAAAATGCAATAAAAATATTATTGGCATTAATAATAACAATGATAATAAAATTAAATATATTTTAAAGTATTATTATCAACCTAACAGAACGCTATTGGTGGATAGTTTATATGTGGCATTATTTGTATGAGACACCATTATTTAATGAGCACTGGCCATTTAACTACTACAGGAGTCAATATTAATAATACCTACATTAGTTCTATAATACGTATACAGTTTAAGTATAACACCTTTCGGACGCAACTCCTTTTGAGTGTGAAACCTTATAATTGCAACTCTTTTTGGTTTATTCCCAATTTTCCGACAAGAAAACCTGTTTAAATAATTCGGTTACAACGATTTCTATATTAGAACTGAAATTTGATACTGTTACTCTTAAGAGGACGTTACACAAGTGATTTTTGGTACCTATCATTAAACAAGCTCACTAAGATTGCAAATCATTTTGATTAAAGTAAATTTCGACTCAAATATCCCATTATCAATATTAAAGAGAACAACATTTTCGAGTGTACCTCGAAGCTTTTCTTCGAAAAATGAGTTTCCAAAAGAGTTACAATTATTTAAATGTGCTGAAAATGGTTGTTCATATGTAAGCAATACATTGCGTGTCGTATTTGAAATAATAAAAAAAGCTCAGAGGTGCACTTGAAAATATTGTTTTCTATAATTTTAATAATACATGTTATGGCCCTAAAATTAATCTGGAGTCATTTATTTGTAATCTAAGTAGACATATTTTTTTAAAAAATATAGTGATTATAACCCAATAAAAAATGATATTGACACAGAAATATTTTTTAATTACTTTTAAAATAAATTGAAATATTTATAAATAACTGGATTTTCATTTTTATTAAAAATCTCATAAGAATGTCCTACACAGAACCTCTTAAAAATCGAATGTGTAGTCTACATCCTCTAAAGTTCTTTTTTAAATTTAATATCATGACCGATAATTTTTATTTTATGATGGTTAGAGCTGAAAAAAGTATTTTATTTAAAACAAAAGAGGGCACATAAAAACGGTTAAGAGT
The DNA here is from genome assembly GCA_025469235.1 of Pemphigus obesinymphae. Lineage (NCBI taxonomy): Eukaryota > Metazoa > Arthropoda > Insecta > Hemiptera > Aphididae > Pemphigus > Pemphigus obesinymphae. Next base: position 92,228 of record JAIPRL010000400.1, read on the forward strand.
TGATAATGCTTGTTTTGATAGCTTATTGTTGAATAGTCAGTTTTTAATAGAATTCAACATTAATCCAATTTGTATCCGATATTATGAATATATTACAATATATTGCCGTCCGATATAGTAGCTCAATTTTAAATTTGAATACCTATATATATATATATATATTAATATACGCCTATAAGTAATAGGTATAATTTATTGTTTTATTATTATTTATAAAACAAATTTGAATACCTCATTTTAGATGATGAAAAATGTAATGATTTTTTTTTTTTTTGTTATCTAATTTTGTGTTGTTATTAAAAAGGTGTTTATATAACTGTTTAAGTACGATAAGTTGAATTTAAATAATAGTAATAAATACGCGGCGTGGTGCGGTGTCGACCGATTACGGTGTAGGCGAATTGTGAAAACGCGCTGTTTTTAAGTGCGACACATTTTGAGCACAACACCTTATAACATCCAGTGCCTACATAGTACGCGTACACGGCACAAACGACAAATGGATTAACATTGTATATGATATATGACCAACTTGATATACTTAACATACTAAATAATATATATATATATATATATAGGTACTTAATACACTTAATATACCTAGGTACATAGTTAACCACTATATTGTGTACATGGTTCGTGATCTATTTTATAATAATTCAAGACAATTACAGTTTTCTAGTAAATGACGCGAAGGATAACGTATAGTGCACATGTTCGTGTGCACTTTTAAAATTATATTCACCGGCCTTGAAGAGACACGCGCATCAAGGTTGAGGATTACACTTTCACGGTTACGACTATTTGTATATACTCGAAGAATAGTTATAATATTATAATATGTAGTGTAGGTACGTATAGTGTGTGTTCAATCCACGTGAAAGATAATAATTCGGTAAATAATGACGAAGACGCGATACTGTTAATTTTTTTTTTTAATGAAAAAAATATCGTTATTTCGTCGACCCAAAACGACTCTGCGCGTTTTCCGGAAATTAATTGAGACGCGTCCAGTATTGACGTTTGCGGACGTCGACGGCCTCTCTATAATATTATGTATGAGATAAATCGAACGACGTGCCAAGAGAGGTTAGGCGTGGAGGCTTTCACCAGGCCGGAAAACACGCGTGAAAAACCCGCCCCGTGTCTGATATATTATCCGTGTGGTACACGGCTGAATCCGTTCAGCTTTCTATTTCTTATAGATTGACAGTTGAAGCGAAAGGTCGCAGACCGCGAGGTGTGATCGCTGTCGCATTTTGTTGTACGCGGCTCTAATGGATTTCTCTCCGTTGCTTTTGGCGTGTCGACGTGTATAGGTATGAAATTCGAACGGGAAAAAGACACCAATTCCCGCGACCTTTGTGAAGTATAGCTGCAGGGTTTGGGAAATGGTATCTTGGAATGAAATTCGTCTCGGGTTTCCTTAAAGTCGCTCAAAGGATAACGGGTAAACCAGTTTTAATTATTTATTATCTGTACATTGACAATATACCATACTGTATGAGGATTTTTACTTTTTTTAAATTTTTTAATTATCATTTGATGAGTATTTTTCGGATATTTGTTTTATTTTTATATATATATATATATATATATTATTCATAGATTGGGTAAGTATATTAAAATCCGCTGTATTTATGGTCGTGATGATCTATTACCGAGTGAGAAATAACATATATAATATATATAGGTATTATATCACATTTCCGTAGCAATACCCGTCGAATTATGAATAATTCATGCACCTCTAGTAATATCGCCGCTTCCGAGGTCGTTTACCACATTTTTTTTCTTCTAAACGCATTTTATGGAAACATTTTTCATGAAGATGACTTTTTACTATAATATCCGAACTTGTAATAATAATTATACGCACTTCGTCGTCATTTCCGTAACGAGATACGTTTCCCCCTAAAACACTAAAATACCTCATCTAATACATATATACGCGGTTGGAAGTCGAGTGCACTGGTCAACACTGCACATACTATACACAATAATGTGTGTTATGATGTGGCTAGTCTATAAAAATGTTTTCCCTTTGAACGGTTTCTATAATATAATATTTATGTATGCTATATTGGAAATGCAGTTATACGTATATGTATCTATATTTGGGGTACGTCTGAAAACTGGTTCAAGGTTGTATATTATAGCCCCAGAATATAAAATGGTTGTGGTATATATATATGTATATATTATATAGTTATGCAACTATGGTGGAGATGACTCAAAAATATAGTGATGGGAGAGGTAAACAATGAATGATTCGTTTGCATATTATATATTGATCGTAACGTCTTGTCGGTATAGCTTCGGCGGAACAGCCAAGTTATTTAAGCATGTCATTAATTGCTTATTATTAGATTTACCTATTGCACATCAGATTACAATTCGGTGTTCAATCCATGTTTTTCTTCCGAGACAAACTCGTAGTTAACTCTGTTAAAAAATAACCTTTATATTATAATTTATTAGGTACCTACCTATAACGCAAAGTAAGATTTATTTATGAAAAAAAAAAACAATTATTAGATTTAATTCATTCGTAATTGTAATTAATAATTTTTATTTGGATCGGATGGTTTCTTTTTTTTTTTTAATGCAGTTACCTTACAATCAATATACAACACATATACTATCATTTTGGTTGAACTGTTTTAAAATATATAATATGTAATATGTATACCATGTTAACCGCATCGTATCGTTTGTAATTCAATACAAATAAAAAATCGTACTCAACTTCGTCATAATATTCGATTTGTGATTCTTCTTATACGCAATGTATACCTATAATATGTGTAAACAAATATTCATAAGCGAATAACACCACGTTTGAAATATAATATATGACCGCCGAACATAATAATACAACATTAGACTTATGAGTTATGACACATACGAGTATATTAGGTAAAAAAAAAAATACAAGTATGTACGTGCATCGTGTAATATTACCATTTAAATGACGATTTTTTGCCAATACTAGGCAAGTATATTATATGTGAGCTATATATTATATTTTTTCTTCTAGTCTTCGTTTTTTTGTTATTAATTGTATTAGTGAATTTGTTTACCCATTATCCATTACGGAATCTATTCAATCTAACTGTTTGAAATCGACGATGAAATTATTTTACGTTTTTTTTTTTTTTATATAAACAAGAACAAGTAGGCCTATACAAAAATGCACAGAATTAAAACTATCATCGTAAATCATAAAACAGGAAGGACTTCAGTAATCAGTATGACGTGTATATTTGCCATCTGCATGACTTGTATATATATATATATATATATGATAATAATAAGTAAAAATCGTAGGTATATGCATATTGTATATAATATAGGTACTGCATATATATTGTATGTATACCTGTATAATATAGTAAATGGCAATCTGCTGGTTATGAACTTGCGGAAGCTAAACTGTAACAATTATTCATCTGTGACATATATGTATTGTCCCGAACGCCCACCTGCTGGCACGTAGACCGAAATTGTTTGGGGGATTAATTTTTAAAATGTAAGTAGGTAAGTAGTAAGTCCTACAAACATTAATAAATATTAAATCTTTTATTTATAGATATTGAGTAATATCTATTATCTACCTATTATACGTGTATTTATAAAATAGTGTTTTTTTTTTCTAGAGATAATTTTTGATTTTGATGTTTGATTGTTGATGTTCCTAGTAGTTTTCTTAAATGCAAAGAAAAACTACATTTCATAACGGAAAATGTTTATAAATGGAAAAATAACAAATAGAGTTGTCATGGTTTTATCATGTTACCGATTGTTAGTTTATTATTTTTCTAAGTATATATATATACTTTTAATAAATAAAGAAGTATAAATAAATAAAGAGTAGGAGTTTTCTGGTAGCAAATTCGTTCTAGTTGATACTTTTTAAAAAGGTCATTTTTTGATTTTTCAATAGTTAACTTAAGCGTAAAGGAAAAGTATCAAAAATAATGGTAAATTTAAATATAAATCGGAAAAAATCACATTGAGTTTCGCTCAGAATCGTTTTATCGAAAGTAACAATTTATCATATTGCTTTCAAATACAATACATTCACTATAAACTTATACTATACGTACGACGATTAAAGTGATGCCCTCTCTAGTCGGTGTATTTTTTTAAACAATAGTTTGACCAGAAGATTTGACCAATTATAAAGGTGGGTTCTCGTTTGATCTTTTTATTCGAAAAATCTTCGCCAAAAAAAATATATTGGTGATCAGTTTGAATACTTTATAATTTAGCAGGAATTTCGATTATTTTGTGGTAGTACTGTTTAATAATTTTTACGCGAACATTAATATGGGCATACAAAATTACGTAAACAGTGAGTGCGTGTTCTGTGAATATTTCCTTTGAGTACGGCCCAAAGACCAACAACTTATGGATCGTGCTCGGCTCTTAGGTTGCTCAACCGACAGAATTTTCGTGTTCGATGTAACGTCTACACCTCAGATATTTGTTTTTATTCGTATGTGATTTAATTTTTATCCGATTTTCGAATTTTTGTTACATATTATATTATACCAAGCACTGCTTAAAATGGTTCTTATAGAAAATTGTGATTTTCATTGCTTTACATTTAATAATATATCCACTACCAGCAGTGGATATTATTTTCCTAACCGAATGTTTAGAATTTAAATTACATTAAAAAGAATGGGTGGGTCGGATTCCTTGACTCCCACATACAATTATGTAAAATAATATTATATTTTTTTTTTTTCTTTTTAATATTTTAATTTTGTTATCTATTGAACTTGATTACATCATAATGACATACTGTATTGTGTGCGTGTGTCATCGAAAATTCCGTTATCGACACGAATCAATGTTGAGTAGGTGTAGATAAACGTCAAATAATTATACTCAACGAATTGTAACTCGTAAACATAACACATATTACTTGTACTTATATATTTTACGTTGAATTATCATTGAATATAACGAATTCGACTAAACCGGGGTGGCGCAGTGTTGTTTACGGATCCCGATTTCTGCGTTCGATCCGTACCGAATCAAATCGAACGTACATCGTTCGAACCCGACCGAGTTATTGGATGCGTTCGGTTCGTTGGCTTTCATAACCAAATATCTAAATCAAATACAATTTATATGGCATGTGGTTTGAAATTGTTTTAAGTATAGCTAGCGTGCTCTGTATACATGTAGATTTTGGTCGAATGCGTGCGCGCGCGCGCGCGCGTACATATAGTAACGTCGTAATAATTACACTACCTATAGGATTTTTTACCTACGAAATAATATGTAAACCCAAAAAATGTACAATATTATTCACGTAGGAACACGCATGCGTAACAAACGACGTTATATTATTATTAAAAATATTTTGTTCGTACGCAATCGAAATCGCGAGCGACGTCGGACGGTGCTCTCTGCCGGTACCAATATAAATATATACACGTAATATTATAATACGCTCAAGTACGGTTTCGGTCGTTCCGAGTTCGTGCGCGGGCTAGTTCGCGTGTTCGTTTCCGCACAGTTAATTATTATTATTTTTACCGTAACTTCCACGAGGCACACGACCGGCTCTCCGTTTGTGCGCTACCGACCCGCTGTGGTCATTATTATTATACCCGCCGACCATATATTGTATTATTCAAATCCCGTTCGGAGCCGATCTCACGACGGCGTAGGTTCGTTTTATTTATTTATTTTTATCCATCCGAAATTCACGACTACCGAAATGTCACATCGTTTGGCGCACGTTCCATTAGAATATAATATAATGCAATAATAATACAAATACCTACATAATACACAATATACACTACGCACATTCGTCGTCAAAGTATATTGTATCTTTCCGTACGCGTTCCCGTTATTTTAGCGATTATTACGTGTTTTATTTTTTATTTTCCTTCATATTTCTCTCTGGTCTTTTTCTCTTCCACTCGGTTTTTCTCATTCCATTCCACGCGTCTTTATTATTATTATTATTATTATTATTGTTAATATTTCCTTCGAATACGCGATTGACTGTGGGCATAAGCGCACACTGCCTCCGTATAAAATATTCTCTGTTCGTCGGGAGGTCTTTGAACTAAATATGTACCCGAACGTCGTCCGTCCGTCCGTCCGTCGTCGTCGTCACGATCGCGTTTTTCGGAGATCCGATGAAATATCGTTACCGATCCATCACCGTCGGTCGCCCATGCACGTTAAAACTCCTCCGGTGCAACCATATATAACATATGATATTTATATTTTTACAAGTCTATTACCGTGACGACTCCATTCGGCCAATTATAACACCGCGTACGACGGAATCGGCAATATTATATGTATAGGGAAATAATGGAATTCCGAACAGGATACGTGCCGTTCAAGGACTGTTTTGTGCATGTAGCCGATTTTATTTTTTACTTTTTATAGTATAATTTAATATATTTTTATTTTTCATTCGAACCACGCCCCCGCCGTGCACCTTGGACGCATATGTAATACGCACAGAGCTAAATAATAATACTATACAGTCACATATGTCCATTTACAGTGAACCCTGATTATTGGACGCGAATCAAACCGCGAACGTATTGCGTATTCGTTCGGACCCGAACAGAACACCGCGAATTCGGGTTCGAAAAGCTCGTTACGTCACTGCGTATTATTATGTACATATTGTATATCACAAATAATGACGTTAATTCGATTAGAAGACAAGACTATTATAATATTTGTTACGACTCTGTTTGGGGAAGGAGGGGGATCCAAAGGGGAAGCCACGTCGTTGTTTGCCGACATAGAAAGCCGATTTCGGACGAAGAAGCCATTGAAATTACATCGTGTATGCGCGGTGGCGGTGTTGTATTTATTATAATAATATATTCTCTAATGTGTGGTCGGTCGAGTATAATATACGAGTTTTAGTTTAGGGCTCAAATTTTCAACTCATATCATCATATTATTATAATATTATGTAGTTATATATGCACATACGATACACTCCCGACAGTGTGTCTCGTGTCGTGTGCGTATTACGGTTTACTACGGATGGTCGTCCGAACCAAGATGCGTAAACGCGCCGCTATCAAGTCGTTTGTGGTGATCAGGTATTTAGACATTTTGTCGTCCGGCATGAGGAAACTAAACGTTGGATTGTCGAAATACGTGTACGTATAATGTAATACATAATAAATTATCTCAAAAGCATTAAGCCGTCAACGTAACTATAGGACATTAGTTTGAAGGGGGTATGGAATCTCAAATATTTTCTGTTAAACACACGATTTAAAACAATATTGTGGGATGGCTTACATAATTATGCCACCCCCCCACCTTATGCCCACCTAGTTTCGCCGGTGGTGCAAGGTGAATTTTTTTCTGGTCCAGAACCCCTCCCTCCCCCCGCAATAATAATTATATTATTATGCCACGTACTTTTCCAATGTAGGAAAATTTAATCTTATTGTGTGGACTGCAGTAGACCTACCGACGATGACGTTATATTGTTGTATTATTTATAATTTGAAACCGCATTCTTTTCCCAAGTTAAGTAAATCTAATCGTTCGACATTCACACACAGTGATATAATATATATCCTCTCCCACGCACACACTGTTTTGTAAACATGACGAATGCTATCGGTCGTGTGGGAACACCGGGACCCCCGATCCATTGTCGTCGTCGCCGCCGCCGAACTTATAACCCTATTTCGAAAAACCGTATCTAATTTGTGTTGTGGCAGTGTATATATACTCGTTTTCGGTGCGTATATATTACCATCATGTAGTGTTTGCATTACGAAACTCGTAAAAAACGCGAGCGCACGTGATGTAAAAGAAAAAGTAATGTTTTTTAATTATTTTCGACTCTGCGGCGAGTACCTACAATAAATGTTATTATTATTTTGCGGGTAAAATTGTAAATTGCTTATAACGATTGTTCCTTAAAAACATTATTGGTACGTATAGTATCTATTCGTGTATAGGATAGTAAATAGTGATGTAATAATTTATTTTGATTTTAAAAATAAATAATAAAAAGTTCGGGTTCAAGTTCTATTATAAAAATCAAGGTTTGTAATATCACTGATATCTACCATCACGTATAATATTTAGAAATCATTATCATGACCAAATGCAAAATCATCGGATGACGTTATCAGCAACTCAATAATATGGGAAACAATATATATATGACTGAACGTCCAGGGAACATTTGGACAGTATTTTTTTTTTATGTTAAATTTCGCGTGCTCACGCGTGTTTACGTAATCTCGTTTCCGAAAATATTTACGAAACTAGTCGAGTGACAATATTTAGAAAATTTAAATGGAAAAAAAAACACTTGTTGGCCAAGTGGTGGTATAGGGTATACCGAAAAACAACACGTTAACTCTCTCGGTTGGCCGTGAACACCGGCGCGATGACGGAAACCGGTAAATGAACTTTTGCTTTCTATATAGGAACTCGTGTCCGTATAATATTATATACTATACCTACGATAGCAGCGTTGTAATATATGTAATAATAATATAATATAACATTATATTATTATCGTTTATGTGTTTGATTAATCTTCACCCGAGATCCCGGAGGCCGTGAAAACGTACAGAGTAATAGTGGCCCCTTCCATATTATGTATCGGATATAATACCTATTTATATTGTATCCCGTTTTGTGTTTACGCGCACTGAGTGTGCGAGAGGATTTAATAATATTATTTTAATTGCAGAGTACACACCACGTATTACGTATATAGATGCATGCATACGCTTATAGGTTAGGTTAGAGGTATACGCGTGCAGTGTGCGCTGCGAGAGAGGATATTATTATTATTATTATTATTATTATACGACCAACAATACGACCGCGAGTGTGTCGTGTTGGGCTCGGATTACCGCAACCGCGGTGGAGAAAGACGCGACGGCGGACTTTCGCGGTTTTTTTTTTTTTTTTTTTTTTTATTCGCCTCGACACTATTGGCTTACGGATCGTATTGGAATATTATTGTGTGATGCTGTGATATCTTTGGCACGAGGTTAAAACTATATAATATATATTATTATTATTATTATTATGCTCGTCGCGCGCGATCGCTCGATATTTCTGCGCAGTGTTTTGACGGCGTTTGCCGATTGTCGTTTGCACACATTGTTTTAGTCGAGAGCGTGTGGAACGCCCATAAACATCACAGTGTTTCGGTGGAATTTCGTAGTAACTAGTATTATTATTGTTATTATTGTCAGGCAGTCAATTTTTTTTTTCTGGCATTTTCCCTTGTATTATTATTATACGCAAATAAATTTGAACGCGCCTGCGCCCCAGCGATTGTTGAGTGTGTGTATGTGTGTGTATTGTTCTCGCAGATAACACAATAAAAACTATGTGTCGCGTTGACCTCGGCGGGTCATTAAGTTTTGTGTGCGCGACCTCGGGACGATCTGTTTTTTCGCCAAAAACAATTCCAATCCGACTAATTTCGCTTGCCATATATTATTATTATATAATCTGCCCAGAGTCGTAGCCATAGGATTTTACTGGGGGTGGTCCATTTTGAAAATGAGTGAGTGCGTAGAGCTGACTATAAAGACGAGCGTTCTGAAGAGAAAAAAAATAGCCGCAAAAATTTTTCAATTTATTCTTCCAGAATTAAATCGCGTTAAGTCATGTATACTGTATATATATATATATACCTAAATATGTGAAATATAGGACATGCTCATTCCTATACCATGGTTATCACAAGGTTCGCATATAGGCGCCCAACATTCTGACTTAAACAGACGTATTTTTGTCTCACAAGAACCCCAAAAGTACCACAATGGTCACCATGGTTACTGACTAGGTTATTCGAATTTTAAAGTTGTCATTATAATATTTATACATTTTTAATTTTATACAGCTATATAATGGATTGAAAAAAAAGTATATCATTAAAGAAAAAATACGTACATAAGATAAAAGAAGCGCTTAATGCCCGTTTTCGGAAACGTGTGAAGGTATCATGTCTTATTGTACTCCTGTCTCATTCTGTGTTATCTGATATCTAATATAGTTATCATATCAATTTAAAAATTATAAAATACTATGTAATTTTGTAATGGTTTATCTATTTGTTTTTTAACAAATTAAGAAAGCGCAGTCTTTAATATCTTTATATTATATTCGACATTCGTGACATTGAAGTACATTTTTTTTTTTTTTTTATCAAAAACCAATATTTATGTAAAATGAAGTAGGTATATTTACATAAGTATATTAGAATATGTATTCAAAAAAATTTACCTCTAAAAATGTTAACTCTTTTATGATGTCTGCGACGTTGTGTTAATCGTATATATATATTATCGTATATATTATTAAAATATACACACAGACGCCCGCGTGAAATGTTGTGCAATAATCGAAAAATCCGTAACGATTTCGTCCGTTGTTTTATATTATTTCTGTTTTGAGGCTAAACGTGTCACGAACGGGCTCGGAGCGTATATACTCGATTGCAGTCGAAAAAATGCCCCCAATGTACGCAATAATAATAAATAATAATAGTAATATTAGTATCTAATAATAATAATAATATTATTGCGACCTCTCCTCTGATGTGAAAATATGTTCTCTCTCCGCCAGTGCAGCCCAATATTTATATACACCGGTTTCTTTGGCCTAAACTTGAAAATTGTTCGTTTACTTGTATAACACTTGTTCAGCAGTGTCGGATTCTTGAAAAAAAATAAAATAAATACTATGCCATAACCCGTCGAGTCGATTACGCCAATAGGTATACAAAAAGTTTTTTTTTTTACTATATTACGAATTTAATAAACTCGCCGTCATTTGTATACACGCATAGATAACACAAGCAAGAAAAACAGATATGCACTATAGGGAATAACTTGAGAAAAACATTTTGAGTTATTATTATTCCAGATTTTAATTCATGTCAGTTTTAAAACCAATATATACACGTAATAAAACCTTTGAATAAAAAAATATATAGTAAACTGTAATTTATTTGATTCAAGAATCGTCCCTAGCTATCTCTTTATCTCGTGCGATGCCTCAATCAACTCTGAAGAGGGGGGGGAGGTGACGAAAATAGCCCACTAGCCGACAATTCTCCCTAACAACTATTGTATATTTTCTTTAGAATTTAGATTATGTGAAATATTTCTGATAAAAGTGGGAAGTTAGATGACATCTCTTATAGGAGTAAAAAAATATTTATATAAGTAGGTATACACAATATTATTAACTATCCTTATTCTATACACAGTTGAGATTATTAATCGTTTACGTTTTAAGTCCAATCTGGTACAATCGCCATAAACCATATTAGTAATTGGTACGAGTCTTTATACTTCGTAAGTCAACGACAGTATTTACAACACCTGGACATAGGTCATGTAAGATCCCATGGAAAATTATATATCTCATTCGTGTCCTATCTTATAATACTCCCGCAGGTACTTACACTGGTAGTTTTTAACGATTCGACTGATTATTTAGTTTACCGGTATTTTAATAAAGACGCAATTGTTCGTATATTAAAATATTACCACAATTAGCAATTAGTAGTAGTATAGTGCACGGTGTGACGAACTTGGTTTTTTTTTAATTAAACGATTTCTGAGAACGTATACCTATACCGTCAGTTTTAACGAGTTTGCGTGCTGCATATATTATATCCTTAAACATTATCCTTTTTTTTTTTTTTGACGAGTGACCCCTAACGCCGACGTTTCGAACTCATTAAAAATTGAATATTACGTTTACGTTATTCCTACAGTAGTTTTTCTCAAATAATTTATGTTTGTTATATAATAATGGTTGTTCAATCGATCTGATAAATTCGACTTTTTCATTTAGAAATAGTGCATCACAATAATCGTGTTACAATCGTCCTCGTTATGTTACATTATTATGCCGGCGTGTCCGACCGAAAACATTTCCATAAGAAAGTCGCATTCGTTGTCAGCCTGTATGTATTATACATTATATTCAGAGTTCTCATTTACAATGATAATCAAGGCAAAATTAGCGTAAAGAAATTTGAGGCTCCGATTGGCGAAATCGCCAGTCACACAATGGCCGGTCCCTTGAATAACATTGCGTACTATACCTGCGTTAATTTTGTCTCTTCTCTATTTTTTTTTTTTTTTACTGTCCATAGAAAATCGCATTTACACATATATTTCATTTATATTATTGTGTTTTTAATTATGACACTTGTATACACCACAAAGACAATGATTTTTTTCGCTAACCTATTATCGATCCAAAGCACACGTTGCGATCGCTCGTTCGTCGCACACAAAACTCAGCAAAACATCATCTAAACCAGTGTATCTCATCTAGACAAACGAAACAAATCGTTCATTCTAGAAAATCGTTTCCACAAAACAAAATTTAAGTAAATGTATGATGTTTTGTGGAAACTTTGTAGACTATAAACATTAAAACATGTATGTTTTTACTTTTTGGAAATATTTTAAATGCATATTTTAGTTTTCGATGATGACTTGATGACATTACCACAATGTTAATTTTCTAAAGTTTCAAAAACGATTTACTTTTAAATCTAAACCTATTTAGGTATACCTAATATATTATAATATTTTATGGACATTTTTAGTTGTTCAAAATATTTTCAATACTTACCTGTATACTATATACACCAGTTATTATCGTTCTAGAATTAATATTTTCAAAGGTTAATTTTCTAGACCAAAAATGTTCAAAAACATGATTAGAATGTTATCGTAATTCGTATTTTATATTTTGGAAATTTTTCAAGAACATTATACTTTTTATGACATCGTGGACCGTAGTTTGAGAAACCCTGCAGTAGATCTAAACGACTCAAAACGTGACAAAATAATATGATCGATACTTAAAGACGAAATCGTTATTTATTATTTATTATTATTTCCTAACCGTTGTGTGCGGTTTGCATGTTGCGTGCGCGTTTGTCATAATAATAATGGTAAAGAAAAAAAAAAAAATGTAACCTGGTTACGGTTGACCTGTGCCACACTATAATATCGATCCCCCGCACGGTGTAAACATGTATAACGCCTCTGCCGTAAAAGTCGAGCAACGTGTATTACCCGCATTTATTTCAAATATACATATTATATACACATTAACTCGTTGATGTTTGTTCAACTATATAGATTTCCCGTTAAATGTTTGCGCTTTTCGCCAGCTGCGGCCATGTATGTCACGATAACGACGGTCGGCAGCGCTGTTTTCGCTCCTTTTTTTCGTGTATAATTTTTACTATTTTTTTTTTTTTTTTTCTATAATTAATTATTATCTATTGCTCTCGACTCGTATATCATGTTGATTGTTGACGGTGGGCTGACGACGATGTCGTTTTTACTGGTAAAACTGAACGGTTTGATAAAAAATATGACCTGTTTTGTCCGTAGGAGTCAATCGAAGGCGTCGTACTTGTCGGCGTACAAGAGAGAGCCGAGGGAACGCGAGAAAGGACTTCCGAACTTCGAGGGGAGCTACAAGAGGACAGCGTCGCCGAACAACAGTATTGGACGAGGAGACGCGGCCGCAGCCGTAGAACCTCAAGGTAAGCACTAAAACCATCGATATTTAATATACCTATTACCCATGTAAATCCAGAGCTGGAAATTGGTCACTTTTTCAATATTAGGTTAGTCGCTATTTTTTTTTTTTCGGAAAAAGTCTAAAATTGTTTTTCCGAATAGTTTGAGTAATAATACTTAATTGATTTAATTTACACCATAAAATCGGATTTTTTAATATAGTACTGCAAATAAAACTGCATTTAAAAATATTGATTTGCTGTAGAGACACTCATGGTGATATGTGACTTATGGAACACAGTATTTATATAATATACCCATATAAGATTTATTTATTTTGATTGGGAAACGCAAATTCGTACGCTGATCGATTAATAATTTAGGTACATCTCGGAAACTTGTTTTTAGAAAAAAAAACTTATTTTTACTAAAATAAAAACAAATTTAATTTTAATTAATAATGTTATGTAAGAAAATTTAAAATACTGATGAGGGTCGGCTGAGAATGTTTGAGGACTATTACAGCTGTTATATTATGTAACATTATGTACGTATATAGGTAGAATGTAAACATATGGTTTTATATATTCAGTTAAGACAAAAACAATTTGTTAATTGTTAGTGTTTTGTATTTATATATATATATATATATGTTAACTAAAAGTTGTCGTTCTGTTTTTCCTTGAAAATTTTATTTTTATTTCAATATTTAATTTTGCATTTTTGATTTTATTTTAATTTTTCGTTTTTAATATGAACTCGGCTTTAAATTGACAAAAATCGAGTTGCTACAAACGTGTATGTTTCACACGATAAGTACTATGATTAATGAGGAATGCCTGCGATGATAAACACTATATTAACGTTCATGTGTGATGAGATTAAATTTCAGACGTGTAATTCACGCATTAAAATTCGATTGGTTTTTTTTTTCGAAACAAATCGTTTTTTTGTTGTTTTCGCAAATTTCTTTTTGATAACGGAAATAAGGAATGGAATCTGCGATAGTGAAAGAACTATGTTATAATGATACGATCGTATGTAGGGTGATAAGATTACATTTCGGACGTATATACTTCCGTGCATTAAAATTCCATATTATTTGAGGAGGAGAGGTCGATAAATGTTCGTATAGTATGAAATTTGCGGGTAAATAATTTAAAAAAATTAATTTGACATCTATCGTCAACAGATGTGGAAAACGTGGCTCCGGGCGGCGGCGGTGATTGCTGCAGTAACCTTTCGGACTCGATCGGTGGCGTGGGAGTTGGACGCCTGCAATCCCTACAAGAAAATAACTCTACGACTAGTCAACAACAACAATTGTCACCCACGAAACAACAACAACTGTCGCCCACTAAACAACAACAAATGTCTGCCGCAAAACAACAACCGGTGGCGGTCGACGTGGTGACACCACCGTCGCCTGCACCGCCGGCCGTGTTGTCCGAACGGTCGACGGTCGACCAACAGCAGCAGTTGTCAAAAACTCTTCCACGCGTCAACAACTCGGCCGGGCAGGACTTCAAACGGTCATCGCGTACGCCCCGCGCCCAGTCGGACCCGTCCAACATGCCCAACAAGGCGGACGCGACCATCAACTCGTTGCAGATTATGATGATGCCGCCAACCCGGCACTCCGAGTCCGTGTCCAGCCTGCAGAAATGCTCCCAGTCCGACCTGTCCCAAGTGGGGTCCACCGAAAGTGGCTACAGCAGCCTGTCGCTGAACGCCCCGTCGCCGTCGCATTCGCCCACTCGGTTGTCGTCCGGCGAATTTGCGGCCGTCGGGCCGCCCCATCACCATTCGACGACAACGACGACTACTTTATCCTGTGCAACCTCCACCAACAACACCGCCGGCGACCTGGACGAGTGCATATCGACTTGGCGCTCGGCGGAACCACCCGCCACTGTCACTGCCCCGGCACCACAATCGCACCAGTACCACCATCCGGTGTCCAGAAGCTGTTCGGTGGTGTCGTCGGACGCAGCTTCGCAGACGGATCTGAAATCCGGTACCGGTACGCCTTTGGCCGTCCGACGCAAGTCTCCGGAAGAGATCGAATGCGAAGAACTGTCCCGCGATCTCATCAGCCACCTGTCACCGTCCGACAAACTTCATAACATACTAGGTTAGTGTAATTTATTCCTCATCTCGCTTTACCTAACGTTCAACCCATGGTTGAAATATACTAGGTTATTGCAGTTTTACCCTCACTCTATAGTATTATCACTTGAATAAATTAAAATGGCAGCGTAAGGGGCGATGTTTTGATTGGCTGATAAAATATAAATAGTAATATACTAATATATTATGTAATATAAAGTATAAATCACTCTAATAATTGTAAAATAGCTTTATTAATTATATATAAATTATATTTAACGAATAAATCGAATATTTTGTTCATTGAAACTATATATTATATTTATTTAAATTGATTTTATATAATATAATTGATGATAGCCATTCTGTGGTAATGATAAGAAACTTTACCCTTACGCTGCCATTTTATTCTTGTGATAATAATAACAGAGGCTATTTGAAATAACCTAGTATATTTCAACCATGATTCAACCCACCTTCTTCTGCCTTTCGACTTGACGAAAACCCCGTTAATATATCGTTTTATTGTTGTTTCCTCGCTGCTTTGACGTGCAGAAAAGGAAAAAGGTAAACCTACACGCGCCCGATGTACGCTCGTCACGACTAACTCGGTTACTCCCGTGTTTTGTTTCAGCTCCCGGTCCGGAAGTCAAACGGTCCACCGACTACGTTTCTCCGCTGTTCCGCATGGATCTGGTCCCTCGGTCCAGAACTTCCATCGCCGAAAAACTCGTCGAATGCGGCAGCGTCAACGGTGGTGCGGCAGACGCCATCTGGTAAGTAGTATCTCTATGTAATCCGTGTTCTTCCTCCATGACTTTTTTTCATTTGCTATTAAGTCGTCTAGAATTTTAGAAAAACGTCCAAAGTATCCGCTTTTCTTGTTGAGTTTTATTAGACTTGTCATTAAAAACATAAATAAATTAATTTTAGGGTCTTATAGATTGCTACTTCGATTCCAAAATGTTCAAAAGCTTCTATAAATATTATTTTCTCTGGGAAAAACCTTGGAAAAGTTGAGTTTTTGAATTCCGTAAATGAGTGGCAACCTACAGCTCACGGCACAACTATTTACTATTATTTACATAATAAATATTTCACTGTATTGGATAAATATATGTATGTGTTAATCGATCAACAGGTTTACGATTAAATAATTATTTGTATCTCTATGAGTTTATCGGTTGTTTAGTGGTAGTTCTTTTCATATACATATATATTATATATGTTCATGACGTACTGACGTTATCTTTGGCAATAAGTTCACACAGAATTATTCAATGACACTGCGTCGTAAATACGACGATAAATTATGTTAATATAATTTTTAAATGCAAATAGTTATAAAAATATGCAACAGTATATTATAGCTAATGATAAAAACGTGTAAAAACATTTATAAGTATAGTCCACGGAACATAAAATATCGTTCAAATATTTAACAATAATTTACCCTTTAGCGCCTTGAGTAGGTACTTTTAAATTATTATTATTGATAAAAAAACGACACTCAAACGATAATATATGCCATATGATTATATATGTGTTATATAATTTTTTATGAACATGAAAATTTTACTTTATTTTTTAATGATAACTTGAAGAAATATATATAATACATATATTATTATAATACGTATAGGTATACTGTATTATTAGGTATTTTATTATACTTTTTACACTGTTCGATGTGTGTTATTTTTTAAACTAAAATTGTACATTAGCCTACTTACTAACACAATTAATCGGTCAAGTACATTGTAGTAGAACTGTATTATAAAATTATTGAATTCCAGTTTTCTTGAATTTTCGGTATTTATTTATTTCGTTTTGATTTTTGTTCTGGTATATTAAATCAAATATTAAGTTAATTTCTAGGCACGTTTTTCGTCTTAAAAAGTTAACAATGTCTTATCTATATGTGTTATTACTACCTCCACTATCTATACACACACACGACACACTCATGATGTTTTTTTTTTTTATCATCGTTATTCTGAATCATTCGGAACAAGTACGATATACATATATACTTTCTAAGCTTATATTTTATTTTTGTTTGATTAGTACGTCGTTGTGTGTTGTCCCCTCGAGAATATCATCGCATTTTTCGTTTTCAGTCGTGTTCTTTCGTTCACATACTGATACCAAGAACATAGTATTATTTTAAAAATATATTGATTATAATATTACCAATAATTACACCGTGTATAAAATTTTTCCAATCGAAACGTTTGTACAGAATGAAAACTGAAAATATGTGATTATTTCAATTTATAACATTTAATTTTCTAATTTATTTCGTATTTTGTATATTTAGTAATATTTGTGCATTGAAGTTTCTTCGGTCGTCCAGTATTTTAATTACATTTTATCCGCGTTCAATGTTAAATCTACAGCGTTGATTTATGCGTAATTCTTACCTTATACCCCATAATCAGCCCGATTCAATGTGCTTCGTACTGTTTGAATAATTAACATAATTATAAATGTATCTATGTGCGCCAGCAATTCCATGTTAATTCGATTTTTATTTTCTATTTACATTATACGGTTGATAAATGTCACTAACTTGCAAGTAAATTACATAATTTTCATTTAATCAGGCCAACCGAGTGTGTGAACGACGGGGACATTATTTATTCCTGCACAACACGGGGTCAACTTGATTTCGATAATATTACATTATATATAATAATAACATTATTATTTTTATTATATTTAAATATTAGTTTTTATAAATTTTGTATTTATTTACAGCGATTCAAACATCACTGGCCTGTCGCCCAATTCTTCCTACTACACAACGTCTGAACCTAAGGCAAAACTTCTGAATCATTTCAGCCGGCAGAGACAACCTGCACTGCAGCCGGAATGCAACGGCATCGGTAACTTGCAAAAGAAAAAGGTAAATATTATAATACATACCAAATCATTGGGTTATAAGTTTTTTTTAGACAAATTTAGTGTGTACTTGAATTTTTAAAAATCTTTGAGGTATAAATTTTGATTAAAGTATTTACCTTAATTTCATAGTACTCTCTGAGTGGCGAGAGGGATCTAGTTATTTGACAATGATGCTTTTTTTTTTTCTTTAAGCAAACTTTTCGACCAGAGGGGTCATGTAGGAGTTTTGAAGTAAAGATCTTTTGTGATGGTAAATTGATTCTAATTGGTACTTTCCATAGGTCATTTTTCGATTTTTCTAAGTTTCCTTAAGTGTAAAGAAAAATTATCTTTTATAGGAAAAATATTTTATAAATATATTGGAAATAACAATTCAAATTGTCATGGCTAACCTATATATATATATATATATTTTTTTTTTTTAATTTTATTATTATTATATTGCACTAAGTTTCACTCAGAAACATTTTATTGGTGCAATGGAAACTAAGCCAGTGATACAATAAAACAATCTAAATATGACAATAAAAGTTTAAACATCATTTATAAAAAAAAGCTTTTTTCCTCAAAAATGTTAGGTACATAAATGTAATTAATAGTCATATTAAGCCAGTGGTACTACATTAAATTGACACTGGTCGATCAAAAATGTGTATGTCGAGTCAACTGAGTTATTGAAAAATGAAATTACTATTGTACTAGATATTATCAAAATAAATTTTAAACAAATACCTATATATCGTTAATTGTCGAGTTATGGTCTATTATTGGAAAATGCAAGTGAATGGTCAACACTCAATGCATAGAACAGATTTAAAATTTCAATCAAAAACCGGAATTAGATGTCGAACCAACCTATTGATCTACCATTTTTAACTAGTGTAATATGGACTTCACATACCTATATTAATTTTAACACATTTATCTTATATGCTTTTTAATGTAAATTCAAGCAAATGAAACTTTAAACCTTAGAGAAATGTGATTTTTCCAAAATATATTTATTCGTAACTTTTTTCATAAATAACCTGGGGAAATTAAAGAGACTTGAAGAGTTGTGACTGTAGAGAGTTCTTGACTGTAAAAATTTGAGAATTAGTACCTATGGGTAAAACATAATGTATATATATATGATTTTAGCGAAAGTAAATAGGGAAAGGCAACGTGGTTGCGTGGGGATGAAGTAGATGAGGTTGAGAGGTTCAAGTGTCTAGGGTCCATTCTACAAAAGATGGTGGTTTTGTGGAAGACATGAAATCCAGAATTAAATGTGAATGAAGTGGAGAAAAGTGTCAAGTATTTTGTGTACAACAGGATCCTGGTTAAGTTAAAAGGTAAATTTAAATACGACAGTGGTGAGGTCTGAAATGATGTAATGATCAGAATATTGGTCAGTAGATTTGGAGATTGAATAGAGAATAAGTGTAGCAGAAATGAGAATGTTAGGGTAGATGAGAGAAGTGACTAGAAAAACAAAATGTGAAATAAGTATAGAAAAGGGTAGAATAGGATTGGCTTCAATGGTAGGAAAAATGAGAGTATAGATTGAAATGGCTCGGACATGTTTTAAGGAGGGAAGAGATAGAGGCAATAAGATTAGTAAAAGGAGGTATGTAAAAGAGAAGACTATACAAAAGTATGACTATAAAAGAAGTAAGGGAAGTGTGATATGTGATATGCCGAGGGCTGGTGTATGTGAAGAAGATATTCTGAGATTGTGTTAAGTGAAAGTGCAGGACTATCCGACCCTCAATAGTTGGGGGAGGAGAAAGAGAAGAAGACTATTTTTTTATAAAAATATGTCTGAATATAAATAGTAGATGTTGGTCTTTGGACAGAATAATGTGTTGTCATTATTTAAAATTTGAAAGCAATTGTTACATTATTGCATTGAAAAAAGATTCTGGTAAATATTTGGTATATTATTATAACAAAAAAAATCGGTAATCTTTACAAATTTATTCGTTTATAAAAATTTCTGTTTTAAGGTAGTTTTCTTTTACACTTAAGAAAACTACTGAAAAAAAATAATAAAAAAATGACCTCTGTAAAGTACTAAAATAAATTTAGAATAAAAAAGTCATTATTCTGACACACCTTGACATTTTCTGTCTAAAATAGTGTACACATACAGACATAAAAAAAACATAATTGTAAATCTTTGTAATTCCCTTGTAATTTATCACTTTGCTCTGAATCTAAAATATGAAAATACACACTTTATATTTTAAATAAAAATGATAATTATGTGATTTATATCAAAAACCATGAAATATGTACATTTTGCAAATATGCAGCACATTGTGCAATTGTGATGTCTTTAAATGGATTTTTATTATCATTTAATTTGGTGTAATGTATATTATGCAAATGCATTAACTTATGGAGCCTGGTTAAAATTATGCACCAATATTTTATAATAACAAATATATAGTCGTTATTTGTTATAATAAAGGCCGAGAACTAGAAGCTTCAATACTTTCTCTGGGTTTAAACTAATATGATTTTGATAAACATTTAAGAATTTTGGTATAGAAGTATTATAGTTAATTGTTTTTTTTTTCAATTACAGGCGGATCTTGTATCCCGGTTAGACAGAAAATTAAAGGTGCTCCGAGACGAACAAATAGCTCTAACAGAAGAAACGGCAGTGAATGAAACATTGGGAAAAACAGTAGCCGACCGGGTGAAAGTGGTAGCCAAACTTCAGGAAGCCAACAAATTCAAAACTCATGTACAGGAAGTGGGCCATATTACCAGTCTTTTGCTGAGCCTGAGCGGACGGTTGGCAAGGGCAGAAAATGCCTTACTTGATTTACAAGTAGACCATCCTGAAAAGGTAAATAAATCGTTATTATTACATTCTAGTTGATTACTGTTTTATATCTATTTATAATATGTTATGTTTATAAAAACTATATTTTGCTATTAAAAAGAAAATATTTTATACTTTCATATTAATTGTTTCTTTATATTTGATTGATTTGTATTGCATTAGTTCAAATAAGTAGTACAATCTAATAATAGTTGAAAAATACCCTACATATTTTTAATAATTTTTAAGACTGAATTTATTTTAAATAAAATTACACTATCCAGCCTTTTATATTATTAAATCTTTGATGGTTGTTGTAAACAATTTGAATAATGAAAATTATATTTATCATAAGTATTATATTACAATCTAACTAAACTTGATCCTTGAGATTTGATATAAGTATTTTAATTATGTTCATTCAATATTCATTTATATCATGACATTGTGACACATATGACATATTATGTATATGCAGCATTCAATTAATTAAATTCCTTAGTAAAACAATTTGGACAACCAGTCCATGAACTGTATACACATCGTGAAATTACTTAAAAATTTTATTGTATTAAAAAAAATTTCCTTATTTCAATTATACATTATATTTGATACATTTGATGAAATTATAAGATAAATGTATTATTTATTTGTGTACAATAAAAAATTATTTTGTTTCTTGAGAGTTATATTGTAAATATTATAATTACTAACCAGGCGACAAATTTTTACAAAAAATAAAAAACTAGTAAAAAAATGATTATAACATTGATTTATTAGTGTATGATAATGAATCATTTTATTTATATTTTATTAAAACATGTATTTTACAATAGTAATTGCCTTAGTTCTTTATCATGTAAAATTAAATAGGTAATTCCGTAAAATTATCTATAAAATGAACAAAAATAATAATTGTTGCTGGATTTACAATTTACATAATTAGTGGATTAAAAAAGTAGATATTATAATATTAAATAAAGAGAAAAAACGCTTTTATTTAAATAAAAATTAACCAATGCCATATAGCATTCTATTCTATTCAGTACATGAATTTTATATAATCTATTACTAATTTAAGATTTTACCGTATAATGGTGTTTAGACAAATTAAAATTAATCATTTTATTTTTATTCCATAGAAAGCGCTGGAGGAGAAAAAATCCAAACTGACATGCCAACTGGAAGAGGCTAAGGAGCTAAAAGAGAACATTGACCGCCGCGGTGAATTTGTGTCGAACATATTGTGTCGTTACCTAACGCCCGACGAATACTCGGATTACGATCATTTCATAGCAATGAAAGCCAAGTTACTAATCGACGCCCGAGAAATATCGGACAAAATACAGTTGGGCGAGGAACAATTGCGTGCGCTCAAAGAAACCCTCGAAGACTAATATATACAAAATATGTCAAAAGAAAAAAAAATTCGACTGAAACAAAAACAATTATATAGTTAAACTTAGATCTCTAATCCGAAGCTTCACGTCTCTCCTTCTCTCCTCCCTCTGCTGACTGCTCAGCTTAATGTATGTCATATACTTATTTGCTTTCGAACAACGCGTGTATAATTTCTGTATATATTTATCAAAAATATTACTACTCATCAAAATATACAACGCACGGTAGTATGATGTGCGTGTAATTTATTTTTCTTTGTCTTATTTATTCAAAAGAATATATATATATATAATATAATATTATAATAATTAAGTTTCTTAGTCGAGATTGGCGCTTACACTACCGCATTTACATTACCATTATTATATATTTAAATATATATTATGTATTATGCGGTTGTGGAAATAATATATTATAGAATCAAACTTTTCGATTTTCTGATTTTTATTGGTGACTACGAGAAACTTTTTATACCCCTTTTGTATTGTGATATTTGCCCTTAATAGAAATTAAAAAAACAAACAAATAAATTATACCTATGTGAAAAGAAAATGTTGGTTAATTATATATAATAATACGCCTTGTAACTCTACGCAGAGATGATTTTTAATAATTATTATTTTTAAAAGTCTTAATTTATCCTTGTTATGCATTTACTGTAAATATTTTAGTGAAATGTATTGTTAAATCTAACATGTTGTATTATAATATATTAGAAATCATGTGTGTTGTACAGATTTTAATGAAGTGAATATATAGTGAACCATCTTGGTGCTATAAAATAAATAATATTTGGTTTTTTACTTATTTTACCCATTGTAAACAATATTAGATGTTCCTTTAGTAACATACAGCCATTGATGATGCAAATCACCTCATTTACAATATCACTGGTTAGATGGTAAATTGTCATAAACAACTTTTCGTTATTGTTATACCAATATTGCTAATTTTATTGTGTATATTTGGTATAGTCACCACTTTATAGATATTTTATATAAACATAAATAGTTATGTAAACTACTAAATTATTATACTAAAAAATTTTCTACTAGCAAATGAGTAGAATAATAGGAATTATCTGCAAGGTATTGTGTATTTATTGCCTTTTTGGCATAACCATAAATTATTTAATATATGTTTCATCAATGCAAGAACATCTGATAACTACTAATGGTATTAATAAAGCTATACTATAAAAACCATCTAAACAGATACCAAATTATTAGAACATTGTACCAATTAATTAAAAAGTAATCAAAAGGACATTACTACACTAACAATTTTTTGTAGTAAATTAGTACTTTCTTAATTCAAATGCTACTAAGTCTACAATAAACATCGAGAAATAAATTATACACAGTTTAAAAGATGAAAACTTTTTAGATGTTTTGTTGGAATCAGATTTTTAAAATAATATTTTATACAATTCAATATTCACCAAATATGCTTTATTGCTAAGCTATATTTTTAATTTGTCAATACGTTTTTTTTTTTTTTTTAAATATTTAAACTTAAATTAATTAATGTATTTAAAGTTTTAAAAATGTTTCAATTGCTAAATTTTCATTTATCTCCAAATATATATATATCACCATTTTGATTTTTCAAACATGGTTATAAGATCCTGAGCGGAGAGTTATTATTAAAAATTCTTCTCAAAATGTTTATTTTCCTCCTCTCTATCTCCGCGACACCTTAAAATTGAATGTGGAATTTTGGGATAATATTGCGCCTTTTCAAATTTTGTTTTCCCTCCCTTTGCTATGACTTAAGGTCCACACCAATTCACGACACAAAAGTGTACGTTGTGACGTATCAGCAAACACTGCGATGTGCACCTGTCCTGGGATCTAGCGGCTGTTCTACATTCTAACTTTATCTGTTAACCGTTAGACGGATAGAGGATCCCACGTAATTGTATTGAATAAAATTATTGGCATACTCCATTACTCATAGATAATAACGAATGAATAGAAAATTCCTACACTAATCATCACAAGTGATCCGGAAAGGACAACTGAGGCCAAGTATCATTATATTCATAGATAATAAAGAATATTATATTAATAAATATCGTTAAATATTGTACTAGGGCCACATTGTATATGTGTGTCCTAATTTATAGTTTTAAGCCAAAAAACCCTTGTAGTCACGACTCAATAAAAAATAAATAATAACAAATGATAGGTATAATCATGGAAGATAAAAATAATACTGTTGGATGAAAAATAATTTGCCTCATAAAAATATTTCGTTTGAGATCAATGATACGATTGTGGTAAATTATCCATTCTTTATTATCTATGGTCGTACTGGTACATGCAACATAATATTATGTAATTATTTACTAGCTTGAGTGCAACTCCTTTTAAATCAGATTACTTGTAAGTTCAACACCTTTCCGGAACTTTGAATTTGTAATTTGGTTTGAGCAGTGGCGCCGAGTACATTATTTTAATAGGGCGATACACCCCATTATTTTATTTTATGAATAGATGGGTGAGGCTGAGGTATCTTTATAAATAAATAATAAGTCCATCAAGTATTTTTTATAGAATATAATATTGAATAATGTAACATTTATTGATGTTTTATACAATAAGTAACTATAATTAAACATTTTTGGACAGTAAACAGCACAGTATACCTTGTAAATAGTAATGTCTAATATATATATTAAAACTACCTGCAGTCACCAAACCATTTACAACAAATCAAATGCTTTATAATAATTAGTTCCAAAAAAAGTGAAAAAAAAATATTAAGTTGGGGTTTAAGAAATTTAGAAAAGAAAAGTGGTTGATAAATAAATAGAACAAGGATTCAAATCACCGGTAGCAGTTTAACCAAGTTTATCAGATACCTATTTAACGTGAACTATATTATAGTCCCCATATAAAATAACGGTGTATGTAGATTGATAGCTGATATAAGCTGACCGATACTAGAGAGATGAGACTCAACGATGGAGACTGAAGTAGAAGGAGGTAAGTAAATGAACCCTATTAGAATTGAGACTGAATTAAGAGATAGAAGGACAAATTATTAGTGAAAGTGGTGATTAAGGCCTATCGTTCACGTTTCTATTGAGTCTGAATAGTTGAAAACTATCAAGACCAAGTTCAGAGTTATCAATATCAGGAGTGAACCAAGTTTCGGTTAAGACTAAGACATTATAATTAAGAAATAAATGGAATGAGTACCTTAGATTAACCAATTTAGTCCTAAGACAGATGAACAGAGAACAGAGAACAGATGGTATTGGTGGCGTTGATGGTGTATACTTTTTTTTTTTTTTTTAACGAAAAGAAATCCTTGGAAAATATGTCACAAGAATCTAAACTATTTACACAATTATAACAGTTGTTAACAAATGATGAGTCAAGAGTTAAACTTGTAGGTTTGAGGAAAGGAAGGCATTTTGGATTGGATAAAATGTTTACATTGTCAAAATAAAGACATATTGATAAATTATTATACTTGAAAATGACGATGTTGTGTGGAAGAGTTTTTTGATCTTGTTTTTGTATTCACAAGTATTCTGAATGGACAATGAAAAATGTGTACAAAAATTAATTGGTGAACTCATTTATTAAATATTGACAAATATATATATATATATATTATAACGCATAACATGGCGATAAAATAATTATGGACAGTGTTTCAAACAACAGTTAGAAGAGATAAAAGAAATAACTAAAAAAAAATCAGTTGACAGCATGATGCAGACACACAAGGTGCAGCGCTAACACTATCTAGATACATAACATTTCTCCCCTTTTAACACAAAAAATGACAGTTAATATAATAATGAAAACAAAATTAAATTTAGAACAATTAAAATAAGTAAATATTCATTACTAATATATTATTTTAACATGCATAAGAAAATAATCATAATTTTAGATTACTTAACTTTAACCAAATAAATTAAATATAATATTTATTACATATGTTCAAAATTATTTTAAGGAGAATAACGTAATGGTATTTTTGATACACGTGAGAGGACTTCCGCAAAGGTTGTACGACACTCTCACTTATATTTGGATTACGCGTAGATTCACACAAAGTTGATGTATCATTTATTTTAGGCACCAAATCATAATCAAACTTACAATCAATAATTCTACTAGATTGATGTGAAACATTTAAAAAACTTTTTTTAAGATGATTTACATGAACCTTCTTTATAATATTATCCACTCTCACCAAATAAACAATTTCCCCAACTTTTCCATTACTCTACCACAATCCCATTTCACGCCCTTCTTATTCTGATTTCTGACCAACACTTTGTCATTTATATTAAATTTCTGGGATACAATATTTCTTTCTGAGTCTTGTTTAAGATATGTATCCCTAGGATTTAACATACTTAAGGTAGATCGCATTGGAAACTTAAATAATAATTCAGCTGGACATACTTTAGTTATAGTACATGGTGTTGTTCGATATGCGAACAAACAATCTAATAATTTCCCTTTAATGTCCATTTTCGTGACTTTATCCCAATCCACATTTTTATACCGCATATTTTTTATAGTTTGAACGGCCCTTTCTGCTAACCCATTAGAAGATGGATTATATGGGAGGTCCAAACTTGAACACTTCTTTTAGTGAAATACTCTTTAAAAATCTTACTATTAAAGGGTAACAATTACTTGACACAATCCAAAATGTGAAAAACAAATAATTAGCATCTGTAAAATATGCACCACATCAGTTGACTCCAACAACCATACTTCTAACCGTTTTGAATAATCGTCAATTAAAATTAAAAATGTATTACTTAATATACCTAACAAATTTAAATGTAAATGTTACCATAGTGATCTAGTGACTTGGACATAGAGACATATGTTTTTGAGTTATTGTTATTTTTATTAAATTGACAAATTTCACAAGTCTGAATAGTTTGAATTATATCATTATCTAAATTTTTCCACCATACAAATGATCTAGCTAACATTTTCGTTTGAACAATGTTCTACATGTTCTTTATATAAAATTTTAATCACTGTGCTTTAGAATGACAACTCTATTACCAAACAGTAAACAACCCTTTTGTGTTTTCAATAAACATGCAAATGGATGAATTCACAAGCTCTGCTAATAATAAATGAGTTATTAAAACTAAATTGTATTAACCAGTATTCTTTCCTGCAGCGCTTGTTCGTGTATTACCAATTTTCTCATTGAGCAATTTAATAGTCTTAGCAGAAATATCAGCATCTATTTGACCAATATTATTTATATAAGCAACAGTATTAAACATAGCAATTATATAAAGACTAAGAGCACATGCAATGTGGTTAGGTTATGCAGGTTATTAGGTTAGCATTACGCTATGTGAAGTTTGCATCACGTGACACCATATGTGAATATCTCAATGTATACGGTCTAACAACATCTAACAAGTCCTAATGACAGGTACTTGTTAGAGATATTTCGTTAAAGTGTGTTATAGTTGTGGTGCCAGCTTCACATATGTCGATAGACGCTATTAATAGTATTGTTAGAACTTAAAACTTTTAATGTAGGAACCTATTAATAGTCTATTACTTGTAATTTTACTTATTGATTTCCACAAATATCAATATATTGAGAAAAAAAATTAAAACCCGAGCGCTATAATAGCGGTTTACAATGTACTGTGTGGTGTGTATACACTTCATGTACCTATAAAAATGTAATTATTAGTATATAATATATATATAACCCGTCCAGTTCATCTGTGTCCTTGGCGAACGTTACATTTTTAAATTTGTAGGGGTTATTAAAATTGCGGAAGCACAGATATGTCGCCTACATATATTTATTTTTTTTTTTTTTTGAGGTTATACTCCTGGCAAAATACCGATTACCCAATAATTATAATATCCACGGTAATATAAACGTCGCACATTGTAGGCATCACGAGTTGTTCAATTATATATTTTTGAACCCCTGATCTGGTCAAACGTGTGACTTCACCGAGGGCGCAGATGAACTGGACGAGTTATACTATATTATTTACTTTTACCACGGAACAGGCTATTTATTGGATAATAATATATGTTCTATATAGTGATGGTTTCCATAAATAAATATTAATATTTACATTATATAGGTATTTAATTTCCGTAAGTCTATTCTACAGTGCCCGGCCCAAACAAGTCCAGATCAACTAGGCGTATTTATTTAGTCTATCGCCTCGTTTTTTGTCAATATTCTCCACGAAAAATTAGGTTATTTGTACCTATGACAATAAATGTAAAATTATGTAAAATGGTAATTTTACTGGGATAAAATGTACGCGGGGAGAAGTTGACGAGCGTAGAGCTCGGTTTTTTTCTCTCAGTTATTTGGGCTGGTCAAAACTTTTGGCCCTCCCTTTCAAAAACTGAAATGACGCCACTGAAGTAATATATTACTCTAGGGTCCAAATCACGGCTAAAAGAAATTAGGTACCCGCGGATCGGTTTAACATTGACCGTCGGTGAAACTGGAAGCCCAGGAATCCCCTATCGCATAAACCCCGCGAAAAGGGTGTCCACTGCCCTTGCGACAAAGTGTTTTTTTCAGATTGCACCGGTTACAAATGAGATATTCGTTGTAGTAATCGTTAACCCCAACCCTCACCAATAATTAAATGATGTTACTTATCGACATATTTTCCGTCGCTTTTTTAAAATTTTTCATAAATATTCCTTGGACCCTGACAATAATAATCGTTGCGGGTGACTTTTCTACTGTATTTTGTGACAATATCCGAGAATATTGAAATATTATAGTGGATGGTTCACAAAAATGAAATTGTCTGTGGACTTTGTTCTAAATAAAAATAAAGTTTCTCGTTATATGGTGTCGGGATTTCCCATGTAAAATAGAACATTTATAGGTAAGTTTATGAATTAGTTAGGTACCTACTTATTTAACAGAATTTTTTGTCTTTATTTTATTAATACCTATGTATTA
The DNA here is from genome assembly GCA_025469235.1 of Pemphigus obesinymphae. NCBI lineage: Eukaryota > Metazoa > Arthropoda > Insecta > Hemiptera > Aphididae > Pemphigus > Pemphigus obesinymphae. The sequence goes on from JAIPRL010000400.1 coordinate 121,988, forward strand.
TGACAATTGGGCTTCAATTAAGTTAACCACCCTTCACAAATTTCCTAAAAAAAGAATATTAAATTATTCAATAATATTTTATCATTTATTAGATATTTAAGTTATACTAAATATGATGCAGTGAAATGAGGAGTAAAATATTAAATTTTTCGGAGTTCCTAGAATGTCAGACATTGATTTCAAAGTTCATTTCAGACTTAGCAGAACATCATTGGATATTTGGCATTTACCTATGTATTTTTATACACATATTATTATGACAAATAGTATGTAACTATGCATGTGTTCAATGTAAATAGATAGTTTTTGAGCATATTGTTCCTCTACTTAGTGAAAAAAAAAAACAAACAAGCAAATATTAATATGTATTTGGTACATGGCTAACTGCGAAACGTTCAGGTAGGTTAAATACAATATTTAAGCTTCATGAAATAAAAATAATAAATTGTATTATGGAAATTATATAGTACAAAATATTTTTAGACAAATCGGCAACAGATTTAATGATGCAAGTAAAACTGTTAAAAATACTGGTAAAATACTGTTTGAGGACTAAGTTTGCTATTAACACCCAATTACCACATTGTCGGAGATGGAACATACCCACTTCTAGAAAGTGTAATGGTATCTTACAAAGATAATGGACACCTTTCTCAATCACAAAAAAATTTCAATAGATGCCTAAGTAGTAGCCGTGTGGTTGTTGAACAAGCATTTGGGAAGCTGATATGCAGATTTCAGAAACTCGAGTAAGTTTATACATAGATTTATTTTTCGTATTAAAAATATAAATTTTTTTATGATTTCAGACATATGGACGTTTATAGAAATACATACTGTTCTAAAATTATTATAACAGCATGTTGTCTACATAACATATGTGTAGATAACGATGATAATATATTTGATGAGCCATTGACATATGAATTTGTTAACAATGAAAATCACCAACCACAGATTTCAACTAATGGTAGTAGCAAATTTGATATGCTGTGTCAAACATTAATCAGACTACCCAACTAAATTATTTTAAATAAAATATATACATTTTTTTTACCATGTTCAATTATTAGATATAACTTATAATTTTGTAATACAACATTTCTACTTCCTCACTTTTCTTTTAATAAAACACTGGAATAATGAAATTTCAATAAATATTAATTTAAAAACTAGTTCATATTTTCAAATTAAGGTCTCAAATTGGACATTTTATTTAAAGAAATATATTATATCAATCAGTCTTTAAGTATCTTTATCAGTTTAAATATTGCTCTGCATATAAAAAAAACAATATTATAACTTTAAACTCAAAAAAAAAAAAAATCTGTTAACTATATACGAGTAAATAACAAATATATTAAAAAATAAGTTATTAAAACATAATGTTATAACTTCAAATAAAAAAAAACTATATAAATAACAAATAACTAATATATTAAAAATAAGTAATTATAAATAATATTAGGTATATTACTTAGCCATCATTTTTTGAAAAAAATTTTAATTTTTAAATTTCATTTCTTTTTTCTAGTTGATCAAGGGTACAAAATTAATTTAAAAATTTTAAATTTCAGTAAAATATTAAAACTTTATTTAATTTCCAATTACACATAACATTACTCGAAAGAACTACCTATATTACAAAATGGATATTTTTCTTATATGATAGGTATATATTAATAATATTGAACATGAAATATAAATATTATTAATTTAATAAAAACTCACTGAAAATTCAAAACATCAGTTTTATCAACTTTTGTTATTTCTTTTGGTTTTGAAATGGTTGTGGAATTTTGTGTAACACTGTTTATGGTTATAGGATCTTGAAAAACAGATTTCGATGATTCGCACAACAAATCTGAAACAGATTCAAAGATTTAAAATCATATTATGCATAAATAGGAAATCAATTAATTACCTAACCTCTGGGTGGAGACTCACTCACTAGGTGGTTTTCCGACTGGTTCCAAAGCATCCTTTATAATTTATTTATAATATTATATATTATAATTATATTTATATTTATAATATTTCCATTTCATTGAATTATTACCACTTTGTTTTAGATAAATCGTGTATTTTTCTAAAATTTGTTAAAAGACAGCGCATTTTTCATCGCAAAGCTTGCCTGATAAACTATGTCCATGTTTTTCCATTTCAATTGATATTTCTTCCTAAGGAATGTTCTTTTTGCCTTTTTTTTATGGTCTTACTAAATGGTTCAGAAAATGACACATGTAAAGAAATTGAAAGTTTAGTTGCATCTTCTGATTGACTAGACATAACTTGTGTATCTGTAAATAATAAATATTAATAAATTATTTAGTATTACTACACTAAATGTATCATAGATCTAACCTTTATTGTGTATAATGGTAGAAGCTTTCATTTCATTTCCATCCTTAGACACTTCTAAAAAAATAAAAATAAAAATAAAAGTATTAGGTACACTTTCATTCATTTTTGTTTAAAAATATACAGCCAAATTTGCTTATAATGATCTTCAAGGGACCTAAAGAATCAGATCGTTATACCCGGATTACAAAAAAAACTTTATTTATTAAACAAATGTTTTCTATTATTATATTTTAAACTATATTACAAATTTATGAATAAAAAAAAGTATGTATACTAATAATGTTATAGATGTACCTATGTAAAAACCAATTTTAATTTTAAAATAACAGCGTTATATACAGATTATTGTTGTATACGAATAAAATTACTGTATATGAGATGGAAAACCAACCAAATACATTTGTGGGAATTATTGTATTCGGCATCATTATAAGAGAATTCGTCTGTATTAACTAGAAACTGTCTATTTAGAAATTGTCTATGTATTTTGGAATGATTTTGATTAGGCTCTTCAAAATATGGTAAAATTCTGGTAGGTACATTTTAATTTGTATAATTTTGATCAACTTAATTTTACAACTAAATTATATGTAATATAATAATAACTCACCTAAAATATAATCATCAAAATCCATAACGTTCATTTTTATAATATAATATTTACAATGATTTGTAATTATATTATTAAATTTGACTTATTTCACTTATTTAAGTAAAATATGATGTACAGGTTTAAAATAATAAGTTAATTAGTTTATAATTTATAAATTATTTTTTTGAGTCAATACAAACAGCGAAATCTTAATTCGTGCATACCACAGATATGTATAATAAACAATTATACAATTTAATTATTAACAATTTATATAATAAATGTTTATTATACATATCTGTGGTAGTGTGGTGCATACCGGCAAGCCGTTGTAACTTGTAAGGGATATTGTGATAAAGTAGAAAAAGGTGGGAGTGATAAATGCATCAGGATGCTTGCACCATATCGACGTTGTGGTACAAAAAAAGTAAATCGGGTTAATTATTTTTGTCACCGGTTACACTGACGAATTTCTCGTAATAGAAGGAAACCTTGGAGGAAATATTCATTTCCAAAATGGCCGAATTAAATTTGTGGTTATCCAAACATGGTAGATGGTTATTACAACAATCTTTATCAGAAACCATTGATTTATATTTTTTACATATTAATAAAAATGACGTAATTTTAAACTTTCTGACGTGCATACTGCGTTGCTCAAGAGCCCGTGTAAGTGTGTATATAATTTGTAAATTTGTCATATTCTGCGCATTTTTATTATAATTTAAAATTTTGTCTTTTTAAATACTATTTATATAGGTACTCATTTTTTGAAGAATGGAGAATTCCCAAAGCTTCGATAAAACGGCAACAGAGAATACTACTATGGCACTTGTTGTGTAAGTATATATTAACAGTTATAATAGTTAAAACAAACTATATATACATAACTACTTATCACATAAATTTATCACTTATTTTTAATACATACAATGAATTAATAATTTTATTTAGATTTTCCAAAGATAATTCTGTAGAAAATAGTTTATAAATTCTTTACGATTAGTTAATGCTGGGAATTCTATTGATATAAATTCAAAATATTTTAGAATTTTAACCTATTCAAAAAAGTTCAAGAAGAACATTATTACATGATGTAATATCCAGTAGCGTAACTATAAATTTGGGGCCCGAGGCAGAATTGTTTCAGACCCAAGCAGTTAAAATTTTTAATTTTAAAATTGCCTTACAATATTTATAATAATAAAGTAAATATAATTTGTATGACATATGCTGTAAACATATTTCTTTATTATTATTTGTTCACGTTTTATAATACTATGATTGATGTGCATATATAAAAGTTTACTCTTACAAAATAAATGAATACAAAAAGTTAATAAAATGAATTAGTATTTATATTAATTTTACTTATTAAATAAGAGATAAATTAAAACGTGGTATTGGCAAATAAATTAAATACTTAGAAAACTTCAAGGGCGTAGGTGTACATTTCCTAGAAAGACAGATTTGAAAATAAATAACCCAATACATGTACTGTGTAGGTTATTATATTATATATATATAATATTGTTATTTTTTATAATATAAATTTTATTTGATAGATATAAATTGTTTTTCTAAAATAATTACTAGGTAGATTATTATGAAAAGTCATATATAAAAATATACCAAGAATGATATGAATAATATAATATGAAAACCATCAAATTCTGAGTCAAGACTAGCCTACCAACTGAATTGAATATTTTCTTAATAATATATATTAAAAACAATATGTGTATTGGTTGAAAAATGCAAATGGGCTGTGTCGCAGTCAACAGACAACAGCTTAAGAAAATTGATAAACACTAAATAAAATTAGAGTAGGTATATTATATTTTATAGTTGAATCACAGATTATATGAATGTATAATATATGAATATAATTTGAGGTTAAACATTGATTATACATCAGCAAGTACCTACAACAATAATAGTCCTGCATCACACTACAATATTTTAGTTGTCCATAGATAGTTTATACATTGCACGATAATGACTATATTTTAATGGACTTCGTAGAAATATTTATTTCAAAGTTACATTTTATGGTACCAAATATGATTAGACAACTAAAGTCTATAACAATGTCTATATGTAACAATAGCTAAATTCACCAATGTTATTTTTATAAATACCATTGTTTCTACATTAGTAAAGATTAATAGTCACAATGTTCATTGATATAACTTCGTATTATTTGTGCATAATATAAATGATAAAATTAGTCCTTATAAAACAAAATTTTGAGCATTTTATTGAGCAAATATAATTATTTTAAAAAAATTTCAATATTTTTGTATATATAAATATTTACTTGACTTGGACTCCCGGGGCAATGCCCTGTCTTGCCATCCTGTTGTTACTCCACTGGTAATGAGTTCCAATAATAACTTACCTAAGTTGTGATTAGAGCACAATACAATGGAAAAACAAATTAAAGAAATAATCACAATTTAATTATAATTTAGCCAAATATAATTAAAGTTATTTATACCGTGGTATTTTTTATTTTCAGTGTTGATCAAAAAAAGAAACCTTCTTCTAAACCTAAAAAGAGTACAGTCAATCTTCTACCAGATGTTGTGGGCTCAGAAGTTTTCTTAGAAGCAATACACAGTATTTCTACACTACCAGGTAGTCTGAATATAAGAGAACCATTAGAGCAAGAAACAATTATTTATGATATAAAACTGACTGGATTATGTATTGTGGATTGCTTTTTAATATTGCATAAAATTAATAAAAATGATATTTATTATAAAAACCAAATATAAACTTTGTCCTCAAATAAGATTTCTTATGTTTATGCACATTTGAGCAAGGGGGGGGCCATATATCTACAATACTATATTGTCGCTGTAACAGTGTATTATACTTACAAGCATATTATATATATTAGATATATTATACATGTATAGTATAGAATTGGGCCGCATTGTATTATAGTAGCTGCAATATTGATAAAATGATGCTCAACAGTGAACAATATACTACGATTTTGGCCGTCTGCACATAAATCATCTTATTTGGGATAGATGTAATGTATATATATATATATATATATATATATATATATATATGTATAGATGTAATTAACTGAAATTAACCATAGTTAAATTACTTTAAATAAAGTAAACTATTACATAACTGCAATTTATTTAGACATGACGTGATTAAATCTTTTGAAATTACAATAATTTTCATTTAATGAAATACCTATGTCAATACCTACCTATCTACCTAATAATTTGTTTAATGCTTATTTATATCTTACAACATTTAATTTAAATTTAGCATAGACTTATAAATACATAATTATGTTTATGGATTTTAGTAAAGAATATTGTGGAATAAATTTTTCTTTTTTAAATACCTATTTTGTTAAAAAATCTTTGTAACACAACTAATTATTTTACATATTATATATAATGTAATATTTGTAATAATTGTCATTGTCATGTATTTACACCTCATTTAGAAATATAAATGTTTAGCTACCTATACCTGTATATTTATAAAGAAATATTATCGATAGGTAAAATTCAAAATTAAAATGTAACTAAAAACAATTAATTTATTTGACATATTTATATTACAGATCTATCAATAATATTAATTGTTGATAATTACTCCATTCGTGATTTAGGATTTAAGCTAACACATAATTTATGTCCCAGACTACATATAGAGGAAGTCAGCTGAATCAAGATTCTAGGTTTTATTCAGCGTGTATTTTGAGAATTCAAGCTGATTGCTCCTATAAAAATACTATACTGCTGTCTAGTTAGGCCTATCCTTGAATATGGATTAGTTCTTTGGGACTCTTCCATGGCTTCAAATTGTGTCACGTTAGAGAGGGTGCAAAGAAAGTTCCTTCGTTTTGCTGCTCATATATTAAACATACCTTGCCCTCCTCATGACTATACACCTGTTTGTAAATTATTTAATCTTACCAGCCTGGCTGACCGCAGACATTCTGCAAGTTTGTCCTTCCTATCTAATCTATTATCGGGTAAAATTGATTGTCCTTCTTTATTAGAAAAAATAAATTTTAAAACACCTTCATACTGTACTAGATCCTTGGCTCCTTTCTTCATCCCTCTTTCATCAACAAACTATCTTAATAATTCCCCCTTATACCGTCTAATGCGTATAGCAAATGAGGATCCTTCCTTCTATTTTTGATTATATATGTATTATTAGCTACTATTCTACTATTAATTTAAATTTGATTAATGTTATTTATTGTTAAATATTATAATATATATTGTCTGTTTGGGTTTTTGCCAGTTTTGTATTATAAAATAAAAATAAAATAAAATAAAATTATTTATATGCTCATCTGAATCAATCAATTGTTTTATTTTAAATATTTTGGACATAACTATGACAGCAAATAAAGAAATTAAAAATAATTCTTCTTTGCTCATTAACATTACTTCATTAGACACTATTTACTTTAAATTGTGAAAAATTATATTAATAATATTAAAATAGATCTTCTATAGATCATGTCACGTATAGGAATACTCTATGATAAGCAAATGATAAAATAAAAACCACATTAGCACAAAATTAGAACTATAATTCGAGTGTGCAGACCGTAGTTTGTGTAAAGTATCATTTGTCCAACTGGCACAAGTAGTTTGCACAAGAACACTAAGCATGTACATTGTACACAGACATTACGTAGGTATAATAATTATGGGTCAGTATTCCGTTGTTTTTTTTAGATTTGAAATCATCGCAAATAAAAAACTATTCATAGCTGGACTTATAATTCCCTTCCTCCTCAAACCCGTTTTCATACGAGTCTTCCGGTGCGTTCTTTTTGAATTATTGTTTTATTTTTTTATTGCCATTTTTCCAATTGTGTAACAAAATTAAATCTTAAGTTAAATGAGCATTTTAGAGATTAAATCTTCTTCTCGATAACGAGTTGACAGATAAAATGATTGTGATATAATATCATCATCCTCGTGTATTTTCGTACATATAAAAAAGACATATAATATTATATTGTGTACGAGAAATAAGAATTGTCGAGGAAATATTTTTTTTTTTTTTTTTGCCTCTATGAGTACTTCTCGAAAAGAAACTCATTTCGTGGAAGTTGGAACATAAAATGTTTGGGATTTGGGGATTTCAAGCAGACGCGTCGTCGAGTAAAATAAACACGATTTTTATATAATTTTTGTCATATGATTTGACTGACAGTTATTTTAGTTTACATTAAAATATTAGAAAAAACATGAATCTTGCAGTAATATTTAGGTAATTTTGAATTTATATATATTCAAATGTCATTATGATATTGTATTTGAATAATATTATAATTAATTTTAAATGTAATTTCTAAGCACCACAATTTTTCGATGCTGCACGAATAACGAACACTACCAGTAGAGAACTCAAACTAAATATTTTATCATAAAATAAGAAATATATTAAAAACCAAATTTAAAAAAGAGTTCGTTTATACATAAAAAAAATACTGTCTCCTTGGTATATATATATTATAACTCCTTTTCCACACTCATTATTTTTTTTTTTTTAACAATGATTATTAAAATATATTTCAATATAAAATGTGTTATATCTTTGGACTATAGTATTATATAACATAGTATATATAAACATATAATGATAAATCGATAAGTACCTATAAAAATGTATCTTAAAGAACAATATAAATAAAATTATCCTTTCCACATATATTTTTTATAATTATTAGAAAATATATTTTTAGAGGTTTCATACGACCAATTCTTTTATACTTACGATCAAATCGAAATATTAAAATTCAACTAAATTATTTTTAATAATCGACTTATCCAATACCTATTATATCTAGACATTTTCAAAACATATTTTAGTGAAAAATAACAATATCATGAAAATTTTAATGTTATTTTATTTTCCTTGAAAATATAAACCCATAGATATTTAAAAAACAAATTCTGACCACCTACACAGCATTTGAAAAATTGTAATATTTTTAAAATATTTGTTAATGATTACAAGAAAATATTTTTAATAAAACATTGGGCAATATTTATGACGATTTATGAAAAATACGCGAAATGAATCGAAAAAAAATGTAAAAATCACACTTGTTACAAAAAATTAAATTTTATAAAAACACAAAAAAACTATTTTTAGTTCCCACAATTTTTGTGGGGATAACAATATTAAGTTATAAAAAGATGCTCATAAAAGGAATAATTGGGAAAATTTTTAAAATCTGGAAAATTTCCTGGAATTTGATATTTAAAGAAAATGAAGTCCGGACACATGTATGTTTTTACAATACGCATCATGGTATTTACAATACCATACATCAGTATGGTACTTGATTTTAGAAAATTATTAGTAGTAAACTTTTCAATTACCGCTCTTTTCCCATAAACATATCATATTCTCATATTGAGAATTTTAAGTTTCATCCGCAAGTATAGGTGTGTTAAGGCTTAGGAAGCATTTTTAGAAAACGGAAGGTAATTTTCACATAAATCAAGTTTAAATATACTATATAGAAAAATGTTTCATGATTATAAAGTGAACTATCGTCCAACCAGTAGTTTTTCACTTCTTGTCCCTGATTTTTTTGTAATGCACGTGTGCGGTTTTTCAGACCTTAATTAAACACACAAGAAACATTCGGACAACCGCATTTGTACACACAACATGTGTCTATTCCAGCAGACTGAATAACGCAAAAAAAAAAAAAACGTTATCACCAAAATGTGACAAGTGTGGTTTTTACAATCACCAATTCAAATGTAATCTTATGTAAATAGGTTTTAATTATACTAAAAATATTGGCAAAAAAAATACTTTTAGAGCATACAACTTTAAAGAACAGGCTAAATACGTTTCTTTAAATTAATAGTTCATACGATACATTTTGCTTATTGTGCAAATCAAAAAAATATTATGAAATAATAATAATATGTTTTTATAGAGGGGCATAGGCGTATTTAGAAAAGATATGCCCACCTAGTGTGATTTTTAATATTTTAATATAAGAAATTCATATAAAAATTTTACACAATATTAATAAATTTCACCGAAAAAATAACCAATATATCGTTACAATATTATCAGATTTCGTTATATCAAATATCAAAAAATAGATAGATGTAATATAAATATAATATTACGTCATATTATATAAAAAGTAAAAAATAACTAAGTTTTAGTTGAATAATAATGAAAAAATTAACCATGGTGTAAATATTTACTACGCGCGATTAAAAATAATATAATTGTACATTTGAAACGTTGAAGTACTTATGTACGAGTAAAACTTGAGACTTATATATGTTATATAAAAGAATCTGAAGTAGCGCAATGTTGAAAACTTGCATTTCCAGTCACGAGGTCAACAGTTCAATCCAAGGTTCCAAAGAAGCATTTTATTACGGATTTTTGATCATCTCCCGCCTTGCAGGGGGACAATCCTAACGTCATACCACGACTACCCCATTCGTGTTTCCACCTCAGCAGTTGGATTGTTTTTAAAATTTTGTAATTTAATTGAATGGCAAACATATTAATGGAAAATGTTTTGAAAATATTGAAAGAAAATATTTTAGAAATGTGAAATTCTTGACCAAAAAAATATTTGTATAATATTTAAAAATAATCTCGCAACCTTTTAGCAATGATTAGAAAATATTTTGAAAACAATGTAATTTTTCTGAAAATATTTCAATACCGTGTGCCCTAACAAAATATTTTAAATACTGAGCAAATAATTATGGAATGTATTTTTTTATATCTAAACATATACAATTTTTCAGTAAAGATTCAAGTCCAGTGACTCTAATATTTTAGTATTTAGTATGTGTTCTAAGGATATAATTTCGATTATTCCAGTCGTTTTATTAAGCGTAAAGAAAAACTATAACAGTAATATTTTATAAATGCAGGGAAAATAACAAAATAAAAAAGAAATTTGTCATAATTATTTTTATTATAATAACTTTTCACTCAAAATCATCTTTCGGGTGCAAAGAATTACTTTTACTTTCAAATATAAAATTATACAAATACATACACTATCTTATCCAAGAACTGAAAGAACGATGGATCAACATTCAACATCTTTATCTGGACGACTTATTCTTTAAAGTATTAAATGCATTACGTGTATCTAATTTTCAGTTAATCACAACATACTCACTAGTTATAATATTAAAGTTGAGGAAAATGATATCGTTTTGAAATTTTAATAACGTTCATAAACATTATAACTGAGCACAGGTACAGAATATATCGAGTTTCAAATCTAACACGATGACCTACCTTAAATGCCTATATATAAGGACACCCAGAACTTAATCGAAAAAACTACCAACTATATTAATTTAAAGGTTAGAACATTAAATTTTTTTTAGACTTTTTGTACTAGATCTTAAGGTTCCGGTTTAAACAGTTTTTAAAAACACAATCTAAAATTACACTAAATATTAACTATAAAGACTAAACTATAACGTCATACAAATATATTAATATATTAATATATTTATAATAAATGGTATATCAATGCCAAAATAATATAAAATAATATAGATTTGGGTTCGTTTAGAGGTTCATTGGCTGATTACCATATTTTAGATTCCGGTTTAAAAATAATTGAAATTATTCCAAGCGTAATAACCAGTTCTTATTATAGTTCTTCGGTACCAACCCCACTACCCGCACACTCATATGTATATATTATATATTTAAAAATTTTTAAAAAACAAAATATGTAAAGTATATGATGAATATTGATAAAAACATTAATATCTTCAAGAGATAACTGAAATAAAATTTAATAATTATTAAAATCAGATTTTTCGAAAGAATTTTCGATAGGAACAATATTGCTGGTTTGGCAAGCATAAACAAAGTTGTGAAAGGGGTGTCGGAGTCTGCTATACGGCACCTGTTGGGTCACCGTATCGATCCGTATGACTTGCCCGTCCCTAACCACTCTTCCGGAGGGTAAAAACTCTCCCTTAAAACTAGATGTTACCTCATCCCCTCTATAGCCAAAGGGGACGGACTCGACAAAAAAAAAAAAAAAAACTAATAATATTATTATATGTGCTTAATAATATAGCGAATATAAACTTTATTATAAATCGCGTGCTCGCCCCGTGTTTAAAAACGGCGTACTTATATTTCATGGAAGAACAAAAATAAAAAAACAAATACGATTTACATAATATATGTATAGACGAAGTAGCAACGTGGCACGTATAGGAATAATTCATTAAGAGATTATTTAAATAAATAAACATTTTAAATCACGGTCAAATAATTCTGTGACGGTCATTAGTATAGGATATTGTTTAATATTATATCATCTTTGGATGTTTTATCACTATGATAATAAATATTATGTTTTTTAATTAGAGTTATGTAACATCATTATATACAATGTAAATTATTATGTTACATCATGTACATTAATTAATAAATGTGTTTTACTATTTATCCGAGCTAATCTTCTTCATCATCATGCTCTGAACGTATATATACGTAGATGAAACAATATAATAAAGCTGTATACTTGGATAATTCAATTTTTCTTTACTACGACACCTGAATTTTCAGAACGAAAACCAATGCAATAATCTCATTAAATTTATATTATATTAATAATCTCGATTGATTTAGGCAGTGGCATATTTACAGTGGGTGAGTGATCCAGGAACACTATACATCCCCCGTGTCAGATTTAAAAAATTTGGACAAAAAGAAAACGTTAACGAATAATCAAATAGTGAGAAAATATTAAGTATCATTACACTAATAGATATGTAATGTAATATTTATTTATTTTACCTCCTATTTTTATTCTTCTGTGCATGCATTATATTCATTACGAAAATCGATTTATTCATTTGAATAAAACAACTACAATAAAAAATTTCAAAGAAAATCAAATACTATTTTACGATAAACGAATAATAATTATTATTATTTTTTGTTTTTTTAAGAAAATATATAGGTATTAGGTATGTATGTATGTTTATAATACTTTATATATTGGGGGGTGGATCCGTGACAGAATAGTCGACAAGCGTTTTTCGACGCACGAGATCCCCGGTCGGATTCCCAGATAGCCAACGAGATTTTTCTCGTCGATGACGTTTGGTCTCTGGTACAAGCCGGCCAAAATTACCAAACCCGTCCAATAATTTGATAGCTATGCCATTGTTGTAGTTATCAAGAACCATCTTCGACTCCCCTAATATGTTAAAGGTCGAACTTCAGCATGTTAGCGTTTGGGATATAAGAGGATGTAAAACTGTTAGGTAAACAGAGTTTATCAAAGTAAACGACTACAAATTTGAGAAAGTAAGAGACTTTAAATACTTAGGTGTGGACATCAATGAAGATGCTAATAATCATGAAGTAGTAAAAAGACGGCTCATTTCAGCAAACAAGTGCTACTATGGATTGACTCCATTATTCAAGTCAAAACTATATTATCAAGAAAATCAAAAATAATGTTATATAAAGTTTTAGTCGGACCAATAGGCCTGTATGCGAGCAGCACTAGGGCCATGACAAGATCAGACGAAAAAAAGTTAGAAGTTTTCGAAAGAAAGATACAGAGGAAAATATTCGACTCAAAGAGAAACAATTAAAGGGAATATGAATTACAAAATAATAAAAACTTAGAAGAGCTATATAACGAACCTAACATTGTCGGTACTGGCGATGTATGGAGATTGGAGATCAAAAGGTCTAACTGGTCAAATAACTGGGTGGAAACCAAACACAAAAGACCCAGAGGACCGCCCAGACAAAGATGGGCAGATAAAATAAAGGAAAACCTAAAAAAATTAGGAGTAAGGAAAGCAGAAGAAACAGCAAAGGATAGGAAAAAATTGAGACAGTATGTTGTTACGGCAAAGGGCCTGAAAGGCTTGTGTAAGTCCCAAGAAGGACAAGAAGAATAAAACTGTTAATTTATATTATATATATGTACATTAATTACCTACTGTTACTGTTACTGTTAAATTATTTATATTTTTAAATATTTTTATCACTTATCACGGGACATTTTATAGATCTTTTTAATTAAAGACCCGTTTAAAGTTGTTAGAAGTAATTCATTTTATTTTGATTAGCCTTTCAGTGTTAATATATTATCAAAGTACGAATACTGAATGTGTAATTAAACAAATTATTCATTTTGATAGTATCCAGGATTATATAATTTGTAAACGACAAGGCTTCAGACCGTCAGGCTCTTTGGAGTAGGTTTTTAGTAGTAATTTATTTTATTTCGATTATCATCCTTTTAGTTTTCATATGTTATTAAGGTACAAATATATAATTGAACAAATTATTTATTTTGATTGTAACCCGGATTATAAAATTTGTAAACGATAATATTTCCGTGACAGGCTATCTGGCGTTTTAAGGGATTAGTTTTTTAATTAAATATAAATTAATTAAAATCATATTTTTCATTTATTAAATAAATTTAAATGTTTCCGTAATTAATATTACAAAATACACCAACGATGTTGTCTCATAAGATATGTCGTTTTCTATCAACTTTATAATACATATTAATCTAAAATAAATGTTTAATACCTTCACGTTTATCACAAACATATTTTACGGCAGAAAACCATTGATCTGATATCCTCTTAAGAGAACGCTACACAAATGACTTTTCGTACCATAAATCACGCTCACTTAGATTGCAAGTAGTTTTCATATAAATAAATTTAGAGCCAAATCGCCAAATATCAAAATTTAAAATAACGACATTTTTGAGGGCACCTCGAGGTTTTTTTTGAAAAATTAATTTCCAAAAGAGTTACAGTTGTTTAATTATGGCAAAAAAAAATAGGTTGTTTACTTATAAGCAATATAATTCATGTTGTATTTGAAATAATTGGGAAAAGCTCCGAGATGCACACGGAAATGTTGTTTTCTTTTATTTTTATAATAGGTGTTATAGCTCGAAAAGCAATCCTGGAGTCATTTATTTGCAATCTCAGTAGACATATTTCTTTAATAAATTTCTTCGTGACAATACAATACAATAAAAAAAAAAAAAAAAAAAAAAAAATGGTATTAGCATAAGACTAATAACACTATATTTAAATTACTTAAAAAATATATTTAAATACTTTTAAATAATTGGATTTTTATTTTTATTAAAATTCATAAAAATTGCCTAAACATAACTTTTTGAAAAGTGGGTGTGTAACCTTTTAAGAATGATTTAGAATAGGTATTCTATGTATATGCAGGCGTAGATCCAAGGAAGACTAAAGGGACCAAGCCGCACCCCCCCCCCCTTGAAATATAACTTCCAGGTGGACACCTGTATGCGTGAATAGATATATATTTTGATAGCTGATTAATGATTAGCTTCGATCACATTCGTGATTTAAGGATCCGCGGATCGGCGACTGTATAATAAATATACAACCTTCAATATATCAATATGATTAAATGATAAAAAAAAATAAATAAAAAATATTAAAATGATTAAATCAAGTTTAATAATAGAGATTATCTTTATACATATAAGGTCACGGCCGTTACGTGTTCGCTTTGAACTTTAAAGAGGTATTACTATTATAGTACGCGATCAAATTATTTACAAACGATGTCGTCGTAATATATAAATAAATAAACGCCATTTTTGTTAATCAATGATCTAAATTCTTAGGACGAAATTGTATATTATGTATAATAACGCGAGTACATACACAGGTACTAAATGTACAATTAAATTATGCAAAAACGTTGATATCACTATTAAAACGTATAATCTAAAAACCATGTATGACTATATTATAATATGCTAAGCTTTATGGAAATGTTAATGTGTTTTGTATACATACGTGTTTTATACGAAAATATGCAGAATGTACGACATGATTAAATTGGTTGGTAGATCTAGGAGTCGATTTTTTTGGCGGGGGCGTTCAGTTTCAAAAATTGATAAAAATAAGCAAAAAAAAAAAGGTCAAACCTACGATATAAATACATTATATTATAAAAACCTCACAGGACTTTTTTTTTTTGGGAAGAATTCCCCTATTCCCCCCCCCCCGTCGATCCGCCCTGATAAAAACCATATAAATTCATAAACTATCGACAGACGTCTAATTATATTTGATTTCAGCAAATGGGCAAAACGTGTTTCGAAAATCAAACTCGAATAAAATATTAAATAATATAATATCAAGACAAAAAAGGCTTAGAATCTTTATGGTTTTTAGCATTTTTAGTTACAGTTTTTAATACACTAAATCGAAGTTCTGGTTTTCTAAAATGTGCAGAAAAAAAACCAGTTTCGGGGTATCGATTTTAGTAAAGGACAGTATTTTTAGATGCGTATACAAACTTTTTTTTCTTGATGTATACATTTTAACGATAAGAAGTTTAAATATAAACTCTATCGTTAAGTATCGATTCCACTTTCAATTCGGTATCTAAAAAAATAAATAAGTATTCCAATATTTTCGAATAATGCCAGTTCTATTACCGGTATTCTCAGTTTCAGGTTCAAAAATAAATGTTGCTTTATCGTAAAAATACACAACCTCTTTCTTGTTAATTATTCTGTTTTTTTGGTTTTTAATGCCTTTCTCAATTTCTTGAAAGCTTTTAATATGCCACTAAGTTCAATGTGTGTTTTGCCATAAATCAGAAATAAATTGCCACTTGTTATGCACAAAAACAACGTATAAGCCTAAATTATTTGACGTTGAAAAAACCTTCAATTATCGTTCTTCTTCACTAACTAGAACTTCTTTCCGACTTAAGCGTTAAAAACAGTTTACCTATATCTTATCTCTATAGCTGTCACTAAACACGCACACCTACCTATATTTGTATTATCCAAAATGTAATTTTTTCACCCTCAAATCGAAGCGTAATTAGTTTGAGGTTTGAAAATTTCTACACTAGTAATAGTCGATATGATAAACGTGTTCAAAACGTGTTTTGTCATCAGAAAAAAAAACATTGCTTTTGTGAATATATATGGAAATACGCGACTTATTTTTTTATTACACTAAAATAAACTCATGATTTCAGTTGAATACGAAATTATACGTATTTTGACTTTCGATTAATTATACGTCTAGTAAATATTATAATAATTTACCTATTTTTTCTATCTTTTTATTTTTCATAAGATTAATTTCATTCTGAGATACTTTGACTCAAAAAACAAAATATTATGATAGGTTGCGTGATTTTTCTCGATTTCTATAAATCATGTTAAGAGGCATGATAATTTATTATTTACTTACTGAAATTATAAAATATTTGAAAAAAATATGAAAATATACTCGATAAACTCGAAACAGTTGAGCTAAATAGCTTCTAGTATATTGTATCACCCGTAAAGAAATGTACTCTCGACAAAACATAAGAACATAAGTTTATCCCCTGTATTATTGACGCACTCTGTATTATAAATATACCTGCATACACATTTTATATACGACAAACGTATATATATTATATCGTTTCGATAAATTATTATAAAATCGAATAGACTTTTGTTTTCTAGCGATTTCTCCTATTTTTGGGATATTATCTGGAATATGTTTCACAATAGATGTATAATATAAAATTCGATCCGGACCATTATATCTGTAGTAGACCTTTTTTCGTCGGTCGTATGTCATTCCTTAAGTATATTTATACCGTATACGTGGTATATAACATAAAGGTTCGGTCGACGAGGGCATTGGCCGACCATTAAGATTCTTACATTATAAAAACATCACAGTTTCGTAGCACAATGCATAATGCGTAATGCTTATATTATATATTATGTTCCACCCTGACCTATATAAAATTATACGTTTCCCAAAACTATTGCACTGAGCAAATTTAAATATATCAATTTTTGATGCTCACTCGCGAAGAAATATACGATTA
Organism: Pemphigus obesinymphae; assembly: GCA_025469235.1. Taxonomy (NCBI): domain Eukaryota; kingdom Metazoa; phylum Arthropoda; class Insecta; order Hemiptera; family Aphididae; genus Pemphigus; species Pemphigus obesinymphae. Next base: position 139,881 of record JAIPRL010000400.1, read on the forward strand.
GCTATTCAGGAGATTGGAAACAGAATTATGTTTATTCACAGAAATGTCTATGTCACTGTTGTATAAGAGTGGATAACGATAATTGTTGGAGTTATTTCGAAAGCAAATCATGACTCGGAGTGAAATCTTTCCGAGAACTGGTTGAGTTGTTTATTTATTAATTTTTAGTGCATATTTAGTATATGTTATACTAATTTTTAGTGTAAAATTAGGTAGGTAATTATCAAAATTGTGTCTAAAAATATTTTTTCATATTTTCCATAACTGCCGATCGCTCTATTTATGATTTCGATAAAGCCTTTTTATCTATATCTACAGTATAGTGTGAGTAATTTCTGTGGTGCGTCACCGGGACTCAAACAAACGACAACCAATATTCAATTGATAGGTTGGTGGCAGTTCAAAATTCGTTTAGTTGGATTTAAAAAGTGTTAAAAATACTGAAAGTTAAATCATCGGTTTCATCTCGCTTGCACGCAAGCGAGTTTGATGTAGACGTTTAAACAACAGATGGGACTATTTTACTTTGTAAAATTTGTTATATTAAAGTAGCGGTTGAAAAAAAATTTTCTATTCCACGACATATTTCAAGGAAAAAACATTAAAACGCATTTTTGTTGAACTGCGAAGTACTAGAAAAAGCCAATAATAGCACTATCACGAAAAATTTTGACTGGTCTATGGGTATGGTATAGACCAGATCGATTGAAATAGAATAATGTATTATTGTTCATCAATCATCAGCAGTGCAGCCTGCTATACATGCCAGTAGGAATATAAAAGCTTTATACTCAAAAAAGCCAGAAAGCCCATCAGATAAGATAAGATAACTTGAGAATTAGATAAAATTATTGTTGACGTTCAATACGGATTTAGACCTCCAAGTCAACTATTACAAACTTATTAACACTTCAGCATTCCGTGATTAATGACTTTTCAGCCAGTTCACATGTTGACGTTATTTATACTGATTTCGTTCCAATTCTATTTTTAATATATATATATATAATATAATTATATCATATATATTAACGACATAACTTTTCAAAACAACTCTAAGCTAATTTTTTCTGATGATATTATCGATGATACTTTTTCGAGTAGTAAATTGTTATATAAAGATGCAGCTTTATGGCAATCTGATTTAAACTTGCTTTTTAAATGGTGCAGAAACAATTGTATTACACTTAATATTCAAAAATGTCGAGTTATGACTTTCTCAGTATCACGATTTAGTTATCTTTTCTTACTATAATATTAATGGAGAAATTCTACCCAGAATTAAAGACGCCAAAGGATCTTGGTGTACTTTTCGAACCTAAACTTACATTTAATGCTCATATTCACTTCACAAAAAATAGAACCCTAAAACCGCTTTGATTTTTATACCGAAGCTGTGTTGACTCCAATGATAAAAATGCTTGTTTTAATTTATTGTTCGTCAGTGCGCTCTATTTTAGATTATGGTTCTATATCTGGGCACCTTGCAATATTGGTTTGAAAACTGCACTAAAAAAAAGTTCTGAATAAATTCTTACAATTTTTAGCTTTTAAATGTAATATACCTACAACCCCCTACAAATTCATCATACAATCATTTACTCACTTATCTAAATCTTGAATTTCTAGAGCAACGCAGAATCAGACTTGATTTATATTTCATTTACAAGTTATTAAATGGACATATTTAGTGCCATAACTTCTTAAGCCGTCTAATTTTCTAATCGTCCTCTACTCGCACCCGATCAATGAACCTGTTTTATTAAAAATAGCAAACTACCTACTAATTATGCCGCTAACACACTACCTACTGATAAGAATTATGCACATAAGTAATGTTTATAAAATTGATCCGTTTGGTTCAATTTCTTTTTTTTCATTTAAAAATCATGTTTCTATAAATCTAAATTCTTATACATATTGATATACCTAAATTTTACAAATTTCTGTTCTATTAAAATTAGTCATATATTTTAAGAATACTACGTATTATACTCACGTATGTAATTGGGTCTACACTCGTTTAATATTTAAATGGAATAAATAAATAAATAATATACTTGAGAAATTACATGTAATCTAGGTAAAAAGGTCACAGACATAATGGTCGAATTATATAACTAATTAGTATCTCCTAACCATAAATCATGACTAACAATTGATACTGTTTAAACAAGTGGAACATTATTAAAACTGTTAACTCGATTTTGTTTCAATTGAATAATTGATTGAAAGTAACTTGAAAGTGCAAATCTTGAACATTTTTCCTGAATACTTTCTTAGACACGAGGTGAAATGGTATTTTTAATGTATTTTAATTTTAGATTTAGATTCTTTTAGATTTTCATTTTTTCGTCAAAAAAAAAATACTAAATTGGCTGACATTCTCTATCAAAATTAAGTTTTAAAAAAAAATTACTCGTATATGCGAAAAATTGTTTGAGAAAATGTTCGCGTTAAAAGGATCATCCGGTACAAGCCAGAAAAAAAAATAACATAATTCCCTCCTCTGTCCACCACATTCTCGACGCTTTTAATACGTGAAACCTTTTTTTTTAGTTATTTTTTTGGCGGTGTTTTTTACAGGTAGGTAGTTGGTGTTTTCGGTAATCTACCATAACACTATATACTGTGCGTAAAGGCCACCGGGTCCAACCCATGAGAACTTTCCGTTCGTCTCATCCGACCCAAACGCCGACAAAATGTATTTTTTTATTATTATTTATTTATTTTTATTTTTTTACCCCCAAGTACAAATGCGTGTGGGTACCTACTATTAGTATGGCAGTTCGGAAACCATAAAATCAAAATGATTTGCTGCAGTTTGCATTTTGTTGGACCTCGTTATTGTTGTTCGATATTACGCTTATATTTAGCCATATGTCCCGCGTGTTTTTAATCGATTTTTGTTTTCGTTTATATTAAAAAAGTAAACATTTTTCAATTATGTCACCGGCAGTATGAGTAATGCCTATACCTATTGATTTTCCGACGAGGACTATTTTTAATTTTCTATATTTTTTTACCGACAATGTGGCCTCGAATGTTTTTTTTCCCGAAAATTTACTATCATTTTCATTAACCGAATATAGATCACCGAAAAAACTCTTTCCGTGATACGAACACACAATATACTATGTGCCTATATGATTACATTTTAAAATTTAACGAAACTACGAATGGACAGATATAAAAATAGAATATGTCGAGCGCAAAGACGTATGAGTAGGTACCTATATAACAAAAGTACGATTAATATTGATTTAAATAGGATTGACACCGAAAAAATTATAAATAAAATAAAGTATGGATTATATATATCTATAGGATTCCCAAACCTAACATATTTTAATCGATTTAAAAAATGTCACTTAACCATGAAATTCATAATTGGGCCAATCGAATACAATGTATTCCAAAAATATCATGTATTCAATACATAATATTACCGTATATAATGTGAAAGTTTAATAGCGTTCTTTCACCATGTACACAGAATATTTCAATTATTATATTATATTATTGGTAGGCACTTATATTAATGTATTATTTATTTCTGAATAAAACAGTCATTACTAAAACACGGAATTTAAAGCTCTAATAAATAAATCAAAACACTATTAAAAATAAAATATAATTCCCCAAAAATGCTCTGGAAAATCTTTAAACAACGTACATAAATTTAAAAATATATTATATTATAAAGAAAATTGTAGAATAGTATAAAGATAAACGAGTGTTTTGAATTTTGAATTGTATTCGCATTTATTTTCATTTTAGGCTGAAAGCTGTTTTGAGGATTCAATACACAATTTAAATGCTATTTAAACTTGTATTGTTTGTTGCATTAAGCAATAATAACAATATGTTATTTAAGATTCTCGTATAAATAACTTTTAAACTTTTTTATGAACGTTTCATTTTAAAATTACATTTTCGATAAGTAGTTAAGTTAAGTTAATAAGAATGCCTTAAAAAAAAAAATTAACTTATTTAGTTCAAAGTTTACATCGAAAAATTAACTTAAATTAAAATTGAAATGATTTAATAAACTTTTCCACTGTTTACTTCGTTTAATATTATTTAGTTATCTTTGTTTGTATATTAAAATATAGACCAGTAATAATTTCGTCGTTTATGTGTTAACTTAACTGAATGATTATAAAAATTATCGATTAAAAGTTAAGTTAAGCTAATGGACATTTAAACTAGTTAAGTAAACGAATTAATGAAAAATTAATTATTAGAATTCACTTTTTAACTAATTAATGTCCAACTATTTGTTATGTTTATTTATTTATCCGCCAAAACACGCAAAATATACAGACAGCATACGCTCTTAAAATGAAAAAATGTTTTAAAAACCAAAATTATATAATATTTTTAAAATGTGAAATGAATTTTTTAATTTTCTTATGTATAAATCTAATTTTGTGTTTGTAAATATACTCCTAGATAATTGGGGTTTTTTTTTTTTATCATGAATTGTACATTTTTAAATAGCCATATAGTGACACGTACTTACATCAGCCAGACCCACTGCGATCATTTTGAATTTAGGAGGAATTTAGGAGGAGTTTGAATACTCACACATGGACAGAAGAAATATATACATACATACATACATACATACATACATACATACATACATACATACATACATACAAAGATGAATGAATGAATACGTGTGTTTGTGTGAATGGAACAATTTTATATATTATGACTAAGTAACAAATTTATACAGATTCTCTGAAGTGGAATAATTGGATGTTTTATCTTTTCATACTATATAGAAACCTACTTACCATCCCGTTTTTACTATATTATTATATTATATAATATGCTCTTTGGCGCCTTACTCAATTGCCATAATATAATATACCTGCAGTTTCTAGTTATAATATATTCTGTCAAAACAATACGATTTACCATTTAATATTATGGAAATAAACTGTAAAAATAATATATTCGTTGGAAAATAATATTGCGTAGTTCGTTGACTAAATAATTCATCTAAAAAAAAAAAAAAACATTAAATACGCAATAATCATATATTTACTGGCTACTCTATAACTGCCATAATACATTGATATCCAACTGTGAAAACTCGATTGCCAACTGAAAAATTTTAAGCGATAGTTCGACTTACCTGATGATAGTTCCCGTATCGGAATTATTACGCATAGAATACATTTTAAAATACTGTATCTAGACTTGGAACGTACGAAAAAAAGAAATAATGGAAGTCAATCATAAACGCTTTGAAATTTTGAACTACGAAAACAAAACTCACAGAACACGATATTGTCAGGAAATCAACATGAAATAATAATTCAACGATGGAAAGTCCAACTGATGTAACTCTTAAAAATATAATTCTACTATTCTAATCTCATTATAAGTGCATACCTTTTATTTATTTTTAAATCTATTTTCTATCAAAAAAATATATTTGTTTTTGTGACCAGACATCGTCTAAATGTGAATATGTTTATTCGTAGACAATAAAACGGCGTGTTTGACAATACAGTTGTAAAAGAACCCGGTTACTTGTTAGGTACCAAACAAACAGTTTTGGTGAGATTGTACGATGCAATTGTTAACCGAATTTGATTACCGATATGTCACTGGATAAGGATTATTGTCATAATTCAATATTTTTTTTATTTTGAAAAATGAACAAGTACCAATAGTGGCAAGTAGACAATAGCAACTACTAATTGACAAATTTATATAACTAATTAATATATATTTTATGAAATATACTCCTACCTAATAGTTTAAGTTTTAATATATTTATACTTATATATGAATAAAACCCAAATCCACAAAAATGTACTGTTTATTGTAAGCAAATACAGTATTTCAAAAACAAAGTTTCCACTTTCAGTGCAAAACACAGACTAAACGTCACCTAGTTTTCCTAATTGTAATTTTCCTTTGCTAAGACGGGGAGCCCTTAGGGGGCCTATTCACCATTCCAGGCTAGGTGCCTTTGCTGGTTTATGGATTTGCTTTTAGATTGTTTATCGCAGTAGGGGTTTAGGATTGGTGGGTCCAGGAATAAGATCTTGGTTTGTCAAGGATGGGGTCGGGGTTGGGTGTTCTACCTAGGTTCCTTATGTTAGGATTGTCGGAAATGGAGTTTCGGTGGAACATTGCAATGG